>CATIWQ010209102.1:0-20583 GCA_949673415.1 Euphorbia schlechtendalii
ATTTAATTTGGTTCTGTGCCTCGGCAAGATGTCTCGCTGACATGATCTCGGCGCGGAGTGGCGCCGAGGTGTTCATCAGTTTAGCCTGTGGTTTTTGGATCTTCTAATGGGCCTGGGTCTTTAATGGGCCTTGATATCAGCTCGTAATTTCTTTTTAAGAAATTAACCAATTAGTTTTGTTTTGTTGTTTTTATTTATTAAGAAAGTAAGTTTATTAATTCCAATCAGAGTCAATGATAGCTCTAATTCAAGGTAGCCAGATAAAATACTAATTCCTCCTACATGTCAAAGAACCAACTACTCTAGTTAATAAATGAGTGATTTGGTTTGCCGACATTTTAGCAAAAACTATTCTAAAACGAGAAAAACATTTCGAAAGTTCTTTACAATCATCTAAAACGATAAAAATGAAGAAAAATTATTAAGAGCGGTAACTATGTTGATGACGTCCATTTCAGGCACAATTTTGGCAAAATTGTTTGTTTTCAACCAGCTTAGAGCCTTGCGACAACTCATGATCTCAACTACAAGCGCATCTTCGTTAGCAGGTAAAATTGAGGCATGGGATGCAATGAAATTACCATCGCTATCTCTAATAATACACTTCAGAGCATAAAAGAAAAGGATAAGGGGAAATGAGATCGCCTTGTTTGAAACCTCTTTGAGTTTGTAAACTTTTGAACTGATTGTTTGTGTGTCAAATTGTAGGAGACAGAAGTAACTGAGTGCATAATCACATGAACAAGAGGACTCGGGAATCCCATCTTGATAAGCATGGTTTGAATAAAATTCTACTCCACTCTTTCATAGGCTTTAGCCATATCAATCTTTTTAGACACAACACAAGTCTTTGTTTTCCTAGCCACTTTCTTTTCCTATGATGATTAACTTCAAAACCACGTAGAATATTACGGTGATCGCTCGCTTAGGGATGAATGCACGCTGAGCCTTTAAAAATTGTATTCATAACAGTTTGAATACAACTAGATTACATCTTAGATATGATTTTGAATAGAACATTACATAGAGAAATCATCCTAAGATCACTCACATATGTTGGTACATCTATCTTTGGAATGAGTACTAAATTTGTATTGTTCAAGCTGTAAGGAAACTAATTATTGTTAATGCAACAAACCCAAAAATCAATTACTTGAGAACCTACAATATCCCAGTTTTATTGATAAAAGCCTAGACTAAAACCATTCGATCTTGGGATTTACCCGGGTGCATATGAAAGAGAGCTAGTTTCGCATCACCGAATATGAAAGGGCGTTGGAGATCAGCTTGTTTTTCAACAGGAATTCTAGGCTCAATAAGTCTTAAAATAAAGTCATAATCTACTCATTGTGATTGAAACAACTCGGTGTAAAAAATTTTCACTTCATATTCTTAATTGAGGCCTTAATGATCATTGAAATGAGTTTTTTGAGTGTTGGTTTGAAGTATAGTTGTGGAAAAACTTTGATTTTTGGTCTCCTCCTTTCAACCAATTCAAATTCGATTTATGCTTCTAATATACCTCTTATTGCATAAGTAAATCACCAAGCTCTTCTTTCTGTGAATTAAAAGTGTCTGATGATTCCCATTCTGATCACTGAAATAAGTCGTCCAACTCAATCATGCATCTTTTTAAATTTCTTAATAATTTTTCCCGTTGTTCTCATTCCCAATCCTGCAAAATATCCGATAGTCTTTGAAGCTTATCAGGAACTGGTTGGTTCTGATTTTAATTCTAATAATTTGCCATTGTATCCCGAGTTTTAGGTTACAATGCCTAGCTATTTTCAAATAAAAAAGGAAAAGTGAAACAAGCATGGATAGAACTACAGTGTAGTTATAAGGCTGTGTGGTTATATTCTGATGTTATAATATTTGAACCCAAGCCGATGAAAAAAGCTAAGACCATTCTAAGTTAACCACCGCTCTATCTAGCCTTTTTGTCATTCAATTAGGTGATCCTCTACTTCGTGCCCATGTATATTAGTAATTAAACATCCCCAAATCATTCAAACAACAAAGAGATAATGTATCGCAGAAACCAGCCCTCGGTCTCCCACTAATTTTTTCTTTAATATTCAACAATATCATTAAAATCCTATATGACACACCAAGGTTGTGTGCTTATGGAGCAAAGTCTCTTTAAACAATCCCAAGAAGTTTGTCGCTTTCTGGAAACCCATAGAAAACAGTTAAATGCCAAGGAACATCATTTTCATTAATCTCAACATCAATAAAATTTTAGCGAAACTTTGCATGCTCACAATATCAATCTTCCTCCATAACATTACTAATTCACCACCATTATTCACATGCGGAACATAAAAAAGATCCGCAAACTTTATCTTCTATCTAACACGTTCAACCACTGCTTAATCTACTTTGACTTACATTAAGAAAATCACATCGGGGATGAACAAGGACACTAAATCCTATAATTCACAAACTGTAAGGATCTTTCCCAAACCTCTATAGTTCAAAATCAAAATTCTCATTTGGCTTTGCGAGCTTCGTCTATCGAGCTCACTTTCGTAGCAAGAATTTGATCACCCGGATTCTCTTCATTTAGAAACTAAGTCGGGTGAAATCTCATTAAAACTTTTCCTCTTAGGATCCAAAACTACTATCTCTGTGTCTTCATTCCCTTTAGCCATATGTTGTATACTATTATAATTAAAAGAGAATTGATTTCCTGGATGAGTTTTGTTCTTAACCTGGCTTGAAATTGATCCTGTGAGTTATAAGCTTTTTTCGTTACCATCCCATAAATATTAGTTCACTTTCGTAATCATGTCCTTTTTAACCATCACTCTAATTGAGTAGTCGTATAAGAGCATCGATGGGACATCCTTAGCATATGATAATGGACAAAAAGCTTATGTATTTTGGAACATGCCACAAATCAAACATAAGAAAGGGAGGCGCTCTTACAGAAACTAAATCATTAATTGATTCCCCACATTAACCCCCAACTTCATCTTCCTTTTCAATGGTTTCTCTATATTTATCAATACCCTTGTTTGAAGATATTGTGGCCTGGATACCTTAAATTTGTTTTCATCAACTTTCATTAGTGTTCCTGCAAGATTACCAATAGCTTCACATATGTAGTTAAACACACATCTCTGTGAGACTCTAAATGCTTGAACTTAGAAAGGAACCTGGTTTAAAGTGATTGTTTTTGGATCTTCATGAGATGTAGAGGGGCAAGAACCAACAATTTTATATTATGGATAGCCATCCAGGATACGAACAATATCATGGTTGTGATAAAATTTGAATAGAAATATATTGATCGGACCCAACCTTTTAATGTTCACTCCATGTATTGGAGTTAGTTCTGGTGAATGACTTCTCATAAGTAGGTGCATCAGATTGTAGTTTGCCGACAGATAAAATATGCTAGAAAAAACACAACAATGACGACTAGGAGAGCCGTCAGACGCAAACCCTTTATTAGATGGTTAGATTTGTGTAACAACTAGAAATTTTTTTTTTTAGATTTTTTTATTATTTTGTTTTTAATAATAGAATCATCAAGTATTAAAATTTTTGAAGCATCTCGTTTATTGTTAGCAAATTTTCCAAATTATTAGTATTAATTCCTAAATTTAAACGTGATCAAATATGGGAAATACAAGCCAATACCCTTTTTGGGTAAAATATTTTTCATTTTACAATAAAGGAATAATATTTTTGTTTTACTCATTAATTAAGTTTTGATTTTTTCTTTTACTAAACTGTTCACATTCCTCATTAACGTTTTTCCTTCTTCTCTGTGCCTCTTTTTCTTTTTCTTCTTCTTCTTCCTTGTTTCTGCTTCTTCGTTTTTGTTCTCTGCATCCATCTATCTTCTTCTTCTTCTTCTTCTTCATGCTCTCTCTCTCTTCGAATCACGATTTTTATCGAATCACGATTTTGTGACGTTTTCATCTGTTTATGCTTTATCACTTCGATCGCGATTTTCATCAGATTTTGATATCATTGAGTCTGTTCTTATTCCGTGAGTATTTTATTTGTTATTTTCTGATTCTTTTTTTATCTTGTTTCTTATTTTTATCAGGATTTTAAATTGCGATTTGAGTTTTCCTATTTAGATAGCGATTGAGTTTCTTTTATTTGAATCAGGATTTGAAATTTGAATTTACAATCTCAGTTGTTTTTAGATCTATCTCCTTGAGTTTGGATTTAGATTTGAGTTTCAGATTTGGACTTGCGATCTCAGTTGAATTTTCTAGAAATTTCAGTTGTTTTAGATCTCTTTTTTTTAGTGTTTTTGTGTTTGCCGAGTTTTTTTCACTTTTCTGCAATTTTCAGTTCTATTTTCTGTTTCGGTGATGACTTATTGTATATAGAATGCAAAAATGGAGGAGAATAGATCATGTTAGGACTTCAAGAGATGCAACTTTCTCAATTATGATCTAAAGAAGTGATTGATCTGATCTTTGTCGATCTATCGAGAAACAATTCAATTAGATGAGCGTCCAAATAGAGAGAAACATCATTCAAGGATTTTGTGTTTTTGAACTTTTTCTCATCATGTTGTGGTATGATTGTTGATAAGTCTGCTAGTTTTTAAGTCTTTTCCAGTTTCTATTCTAATCCTGTTTTTTGGATCATGTCATTATACCTGGTATAATGACTATTATACCCAGTATAATAACTATTATACCCGGTATAATGACCATTATACCCAGTATAATACTTATTATACCAAGTATAATAACCATTATAATCAGTATATTGAGTAATATAAAAACGTATACACATAATTGGAGATAAAGAACGTATTAAGATTGAGTTTCAAGTTTCGCATTTAAATAGTGTATGGTCATTATATACATCGAGGGTCATATTTCACATTAAAATCCAATTTTCAGATCATGCAATTATATCTGGTATAATGCAAACTAATTTTATAAAAAAATAATTTAAAAATAAAAAATGTATTAAGATCAGTTTCAGATATCGCATTTGAATAGATTTATAGTCATACCAGGTATAATGACTATTATACTAGGTATAATAGTCAACATAACAAAGAATTTCAGAGAAACATTCAAATCATTGAAGATAATGGGATTTTTAAGATCTGGTTTCAAATTTCATATTCGAACAATGTAATAAACATTGTACCTGATATAATGATTATTATATCGAGTATAATGTTTGTTATACCAGGTATATTAGCTGTTATACCTAGTATAATAATTGTTATACCTGGTATAATAAATATTATACCCGAAATCGGTGATTTTTTTATATCACGTATTTTGAAAAACCAAAACTTAGATTCACGTTTTTTGAAAAATCAAAACTTAAAATGTGAGATTTGTAAAATTACACCATGGCATGACCTAAAATTATTTTGACTTTTTCCGGTATTTCCATAAAAACCCTATTCCCAAACCCGGCTCACGGCTCATACTAAATTTTTCATTTATATAAGAAAGAATTAATTTATACAACTACATTCAAATCTTACATAAAATTACATTTCTATTAAACTATTCAACTTTTTTTTGTATGAATTATTATATTTAGATTAACAAAAATCAATAGGTGAAAATATAAAATTCAAATTAAATATAAAACATAATACATATATATAAAATTAATCGGGTCGGGCTCGGGTATTTATACATAAACCAAGCCCAACCCATAAAATATTGGGCTTCAACGGGTTCGAGGTTGGGCCGAGCTCTTTTAAAAAATGTGTCCCCAAACCTGGCCCATAAAAGATGGCTCGGACCAGGTTCGGAAGGTACTCGGGCCCATGAACAGGTCCACAGTTCTACCCCTCGAAATCTTTCATTATGTGTTTTTATATCAAAATTGTTAGCCTAACATATATTTGTTGGTATATTTGATAAGGTTTTTTTAGACAATTTACAAAACATTGTTATAGCATCCGGACAACAATGAGAAAACTTTTTTAGACCAATTTAAATTCCTAACATTTTGAGATATCATCTAGGCCAAATTTATCATCAGCTCCCCACATCACCAGCCCCTTTAACTTGTCCTATTTTCACCTATTTTCCCCGTGAACTTTGTAAAGATTTTCGCAGCTCCCTCAATTTTGCATATGTGTACTAGTTGCTTCTTAAATGTCACATGTCAACTTTTGATTGTACAGAGACAAATTTGAAAAATGACATCTTTCAAAAGTCAAATCACCCAAAAACTGACACATGACGTTTAGAGGGAAAAGCTGATGTACTTATTCTAAGTTGAGGAAGCTACATAGAACTTTTCAAAGTTCAGGGAGAGGTAAGCTAAATGAGATGCTTTTAGCCAATCATATATAATAAGACTAGTTTTTATCCATAAACATAAATTATATTAAGAAAATTGATAAAGAAAAGAGATGATAGCAAATACGAGGATAAAAGCAAAATTCAAGGTGAGAAAGTTGTTGAAATACCTTCTGGAATGTTACTATTTATAATGAAATATAATTTTTTTCCTTTATTTGCAAATTTTTAAAACCTCAAGCATTCTTTTGCAAAAAAAAATTCTACAAGTACCATTTTGCAAAACAACCAAACCACAAGATATGTTTTTGAAGTTTAACCTATAAATTATATTTGTAAAATACAAGAGGTATTTGTGTATTTATTATATAACCAAATTTAAGGAGGTTATAATTATTTACCCTTTTATTAACTATTTATGATTTGATATGCTTTTCTTCATCTTATTTCCCTCTCACAAAATTTCTTCCCAAGATAATATTCCTACCTTTTGAGTTGTACCAATCACTTTTTAAATAACATCTCAAGTACAAAGAAGAAGAAATATATAGCAGAAAGGAAACTGTATACGTAGGAAAGAAAGATAACACTTACATGAATTACAAGTACAGGACAGTTCACCATTCCAATTTTATCAATATTCTGAAACCAAAAAACATAGTTCTCAATCTCCAAGGAGTCAAACAGGCGTATACCAAAAAAATTTTACAATAATAATTACCTTGTAAATGTCAAACCAGTAAGTTCTCTTGACTGGATATAAAACCCTCATTCCAGACAAGATTGGGCTATGCAGAACCGCACCCCTCAAGTCTGGTATCCGAGAAGCAAGATCAACAGTGGGTCCACTACCAACAGATTGACCATAAAGTATTAGTTGTTCATCTTTAACTCCATATTGTTCCTTGAGGCAATTGTATGCTGCTTCTATATCCGCATAAGTATTGCACTCAGTTGGCTGTTTCAGAGAAGAAGCAACTCTTGTTAACAACATAGGATAATTTGATAATAAAATGAAGTTTCCATTACCATGAACAACCAATTATGTTCATCAAGCAAAACTGAAGAATGTATAGCAGCTCCTATTTAGAGGGTGGACAAAATCAATCACGAAAAAAAACAAAGACACAAAAGGAAGCATTCTATAAATCCTAGGCTTTGATACCATGTAGAAAACCATATGACTATTTCACGAATTGTTACTTGAAATTTATCGATTCAAAACTAGAATATATATAGAGATCACAGTATACAAATAAGGATATATAATCAATATAATAATACCTATAATAATTCATAGATTTCTCTATCAGTCATATCTCTTGATTAACTATATTTCCTTATATAATGTCGAACACATTTTAAGTCAATCATGCAAAACCATGACTTGACAAAACAAGAATTTATCTTTCATCTTTTAAAGTTTCTTTGTCTTCAACGTGAGTGATCACTAGCAAGAATCATGCATAATAACATAACTGGAGTGGAGAGAGAAAGAGAAGCAAAGAAAATTAACCCCAATATGTCAATATCTGATCCTTTATTATTCTACTTCAACTTCAAAAATGTAAGACGTGATCCCTTAGAAGTTTTGGGGAGCTTATAGAGTTATAGTACACTTGAAAGTTGAAAGATAAGGAAAAATTGAAGAAACACCAAAATTATATATTTATGGGAATAAAATAGTAAGAGGTCAACTAGAATCATATAACAATTGAGTTAAAAGCACTGAACTATTTTTGTACGATTATACCAGCTTAATATTTTCGCTAAAATATCTAAATTCTAAAGCACAAATTCTGAGTATGCAGACAAAGATATATTCGAAATGTCACGTGAATATAATACAGCATGCATAAATTTCCAATGTATATAGAACAAAGAACTGGGAAACAAGACTTCAAACCTTGCCACTTGATTGTCCATAGCCAGAGTAATCATACCTAGTAAAGACAGTTTACATATGAGAACAAATTAGCGATAAAGGCAACCAAATATAATACAGAAATAACAAAAGAAGGAACAAATCATCAACCATATGGATATAGACTGACTGTTCATACTAGACTTTTTATGTACTTACAGTCATCAAATATTAGTTGTGAACCAAATGGTAAAACAACATATCAAGCTCAGATGAAAATTTACAGAAGGGCCCAATGCTGTTGCTCATGCTAAGGTTTCGGTTACTGGTTTCATACTTTAACTATTTCTTGAGTTGAAGTTTACAGCCCTTCCCATGCTAATTGACAGTGAAATAAACTAAGTTTAGGCTTGAAAGTTCAATGGAAGGCGTTGCTCTTCTCTTTTATATGAAGCATTCTTTAAGAAATAAAATTGTCAGAACTACTAAACCTTCATATTAAAAATCTTCCAAAACTAAACCTAGCTCAGAACTCATCATGCAATCCTAGTCAATTAACATGGGAAACGCACACTGGGAAATTGAATCAGAAACCAATTTGAATCTCTCCAAGAGAGCTCATGGTTCTAGAATTCACTTTCCTATACTAATACTACTAGCCGACTCTAAGCATATGCTATATTCGGACAAGCAATTAATTATGGTGGAAGCTTCGTCAATTGGCAGCATAAAAAACCTTAAACCAAATCAACATTTTACAACTTGACATTACCACATAGAAAGCTTGCAAAGAATCAAATGATCCTATAAGAAAAGATACCAAGGAAACAAAGCAATCCTACTAAACATACCAATAAATCGAATCCAATCTATAGAATAAAGCATCAGCCCATAAAGCAATTGCCTTTAAATCACTTAAAGCAATCCTACTAAACATACCAAGGAAACAAAGTAAGAAAAGAAGACAATACCCCATGAGATTAATGCGAAGGCGTTTGCTCAATTCAACGAAAAGCTCAAACATCTGTCCCAAATCAGCTGCATTTCCATGTGAATACAGTAAAGTAGCAGACGCTCTAGGATGCTTAATATGAACAGCGACGATTTCGTTTCCTCGACGAGTCCGGAGCTTCAGAATATCCACATCATCGGTCCTCGGAACTTCCGGAATGGAAAACCGGCCGGGACTAAACTCGTCGGCAACAATAGTGTACGACGGAGGATTAGGCGGAAAGAAAGCAAACTTCGCAGCTATTGAAGAGGTGACTCCGCCCATCTTGTACTCATCAGAAGCTGCGTACTCATAAATTACAGTACAACTTCCCTCACTTGCCTCCCCAATAACTATAGATCTTTTACCAAAAGCCTGAAGCTAGAGAGAGAAAGAAAAGACGATGAGCAAAGCGAAGTGGCGCTACTGGTGTTATGGGCGGTAGATAGATTGGTAGTGACTAGAGAGAGAATGTATGAGCAAACATAAAAAGATGAGAGAGAAGATAAAAAGGAGCATGGAAAACAAATTAAGAACAAAAAGGCCAAGAAGGATAAAGAGATTAGACGATAAGAAGCGGCGCGTAGAAGGAGACTAGGCGGAGCGTGGGAGGCACGTCAAAGTTGGGGTGGGACGCCATGTCATTAAAAGTAAATTGGTTTGAATTGTCGTTTTAGACACTTTTCTTTGTGTTTTATGAGAAAGAGGAGATGAAGAAAGTCAGTGGAGATTGTCGCCTGAAAGTGACTTTAGAGATTGGTTAGTTTACCCAACGACGCCGCTGTTAACGTTCTTGGTACTAGTCAGTCCAAGCCTTCGAGGGTGTTCATTGATCCGTTTAATTTAATAACAAAATGGAATAAATTTAAAATGATGTACCAAAATGAAATAGGAAATACAAGCAGATGCTTTAATTAGTTAAAATATTTTTCCGAATAATATTTTCTTTTTTATTCTTATTTTAAGTTTTGATTTTTATTTAATTTCTTCCTAATTTATTGTTATCTCCCCACTCCTTCATCATATACTTTCTCTTTTTTTCTTCTCCTTCATCAATCTCCATTACTAATCGGTAATTTCTTCTCTTCATTTTTTTTTCTCATACGATTTTCAATCAATTCTGCGATATTTTGTTTGATTTTTATAAGTTATGAGATGTGTTCTTCATTTTCCTCAGATCTACGGATTTTTATTTGTGATTTCTTCATGCGTTTAGATTTATTCTTCTTTTTCCTCAATTCTATGAATTTTGTTTGTAATCTCTTCATGAGTTTGAGATCTGTTGACAATATGTTCATCTTCTCTTTTGAATCATGTTCATGCATTTTTTAGATTAAATTTTTTCTTTGTTGTGACTGATTCTTCTTTTTCTCTGTTTTCTTCTTTTCTTTTTGGATTTCGATTTTGTTAAATTATGATGATGGAGGATCGTATATTGTATTTGAAAATGGAGGAGAAGATATCAAGTTTGGTTTTCAAGAGGCGTAGCAGTCTCAATTGCAATGTGAAGAAGTTCTTATTAATCTGCTATTTTCTCCTTCTATCGAGAAATAATTCAACTAGATTGATGTCTAAACAGAGAGAAACAACATCATACAAGGATGAACAAGCAGAAGCAAAAATCATGAGGAAACAAGTACCAGGTTCTAATAGTAATTATGCTTTACTAAATTTCGAAAAACTAACATTTAATAAATATAGTTATGGCAAATCTGATGGAATTGTTGTTAAATTGAAATATGTTTTGAATGTTCCTCCCCTTTACATTGGTAAAGGAGCTGTTAGTTTCTTTGGTTTAGAATCCTTTTTTGGCAAGTTCAGATTTCCTTTTTTCATGTCGATTTCAGTTTGTTCAGTTTTGTATGATTGTGATTTTATTTTTTACTCAGCTTTCATGGAAGATTTTAGTTTTGAATTGTGGTGTGATAGTTGATAAGTGTGTTAGTTGTTAGGTCTTTTCCAGCTTCCATTTGAATTCAGTTTCAGATCATTTCATTATACCAGGTATAATGATTATTATACCAGGTATAATGCTTATTATACCAGGTATAATGCTTATTATAGTGAATAATATAAAAAATATAAAATAACCAGAGATAAAGAAAATTCAGTTTCAGATTTTGCATTGAATAATATAATTGTCATTATAACTGGTATAATGACTATAATACTTGGTAAAATAGTCATTATAACGAATAATTTCAGAGAATGATCAAATCATTAGAGATAAAGAAAGTGTTGAGATCTAGTTTCAGATTTCACATTCGAATCCAGTTTTATCTCAAGTCATTATGCCTGGTATAATGATTATTATACCAAACAAATAATATTAAAAAATATTCAAATAAATGGAGATAAAGAAAGTATAAAAATCAATTTTCAAATTTCACATTTGAATAACACAAGTCATTATACCGGTATAATGATTATTATACCTTATATAACAAATAATATTAGAGAAATATTCAAATCATTTGAGATAAAGAAATATTAAAATCCAATTTCAAATTTCATATTTAAATTATACAATAGTCATTATACCTGGTATAATGATCATTATACCTGGTATAATACCTTTTATACTTGGTATAATAACTATAAAACAGATTTTAGTGGTTATTCGTTATTTCCACGTATTTTAAAAAAAACTTAAAATGACGTGTTTTCAAAAATCAAAAATTGAATTGTGACATTTGTAAATTCAGCACATGGCGTGACCCAAAATTTTTTTACCTTTTTTCTGTAGTTCCATAAGATCCCCAACAAAATAAAATTAACTAATCAAATCATATTGAATTTTTCGGTTCTTTCATTCGTTCAGAAAATTATTTCAGTCTTATGTGTTAAATAATGTGTTTTCAATTTATTGTATAACTGAGTAATTATTAATTACCACATTCTTATATACAATTTGATATATTATATTTCAAAATTTAATTAATTAAGCAAATAAAAATTAATCTATGATTTAAAATTGAATTACTTATTTAATTAGCAAACATTAAGTTTTTATGAACTTGTATACACTTTATACATAAAAAATTAAGTTAGAAGAATGCAACTAACAAACAATTTTTTTAGATTTTTTAAAATACAAGAAAAAAAAATGGTAACAAGGTTACTCGTATACATTCTATATATTTTATGAAGCTAATTATGTAGACATAAAATTCGGGAACAGTTTTAAGTTAGTCATTTGCTTCATGGAATATAGGATATGAAGAGTATAAATGCAGTTACCTTTTATTGTAGCTTAATGTTCATTTGATAGAGGATGAGTGGTAATTTAGCCTTTGCTAAGGCTATCAAGTGTCCCATGGCTTTAGGAGCGAATGTTGTGGGACAAGTTGTGGGGTTAACTAGGCTCTCTTATTGGGCTGGGCCTGATTATGCCTTGTTATCATATACTTGTATTTTTTTAGTTGGGAAATTTAACCATATACTTTAAAAAATTAGATTTTATTACTTTTCAACTCAATAGGATTTAATATTAATTTTCCATTAATGAGATCAATTTTTTTCTATTACGTGATTCTCTCTAGCAACTTGTTTCCTTTCTCTTGTCCTCTTCTTCTCTACTTCCTGATCGATTTCTTCTTTCCTCTTTCCGCTCTTTTCTGATTTTCTGGTATGTTTCTTACTATCTTTTTCGATTTTGTTGTGTTTATCATTCGTAGGTTTCCAATTTCGTTTACTTTTCCTTTTTGTTTTCGATTTCGATTTGCTTTCTACTGAAATTTGTTTTTATTTTCAGTTTTCTCTCTACCGATTTGCTCTCTACCCATTTCGTTTGTTAATTTGCGTTTTGTTTCTTTAGATTTGAGGTTTTTCCATTCAATTTTGATGGAGAAGGTTGGTGTCATGATTCATTATAGTGGATCATGGACTGATGATATGATATTTATAAATTACGCCTCTTGTGGTTTGATTTTTGATCTATCTATTAGTTTCTATGATTTTGAATGCATTATATTTGAGAATGTCAATGTTGATGATGAGAACTATAGATTGAAGTTTCTGTTTAAGATGTCTCTTTCTTCTTCACCTATGCAGATTTTCAATGGCATGTCTCTTTAATTTTTTTATATGAGAAATTCTACCAATATTCCCATAGATTTGTTCTTGTTACAACTTTTCATGATGGTGTGCTTTGCAATGCAAATAACTTTATAATCTCCTATTCTATATTGTTATACAATGTATAATAATTCTTGTTCTTGTTTAATAGTTCTATCTTTCAAATACTTTTCTTATTTTTTTCTTATAATAATTGTTATACTACTGTTATACATTTAATAGTAGTTTTTATATATAATTATATTGATTTTCTTTTTTCGGTAGTTGTACCTGAAGTTTTGGATACTAATCTGGATAATTTTTCATGTGAACTTGATTTTGAACATTCTTGTTTACTTGATTTATCACTTGATGATGATAATTGTGTGTATTAGATAAATGTTAGGGAGAAAGTGTTGGAAGATATGGATAATTATGCAAAAGTTTGTGAATGTATTGAGAATGATGTTGTTGATGGTTTTAGTATTTCTTATTCTGATATTCAGTCCATTGGGGTTAATAAAGTATTTAGGGATAAGGAACTTTTAATGGATGTGATGACTTCTTATGCTTTATGTGAGCATACGACGTTTTACCTGTTAGACATGATGTATGCCCTAGAGACAACTATGGTGATATGTCTTAATTAGTTATGATGTACAAACGGTTTCGACTCTTATTAATAATAATTAAGGCTTATTTGTTGCTTATTAGTGTTTTAAATTATTTATGTATCTCGCTAGTATCATATATGTATAGTATTATATATATGCGCATTGATAAGACAAAGTCTATGACTACTTCATAGAGTAAGTGTGAGGACATAATGAGAGCTATGTGGTGTAAGAACTGCACATACGTGTTACTATGAATAGTCTAAATATCCCTAGTCATAGTTTCATTGAGACTGGACATCAATGGAATGGACAGACTAGCATGTGTAGGCTTACTCCGTGGATTAGATCCAAGCAACCAATCTCACGAGTTGAAGGTGGTAACTTGAGTTAACACATAAATGTATTCGGGTAATACATTGTAGACCGCTATAAGAAAAATACTTGGAAATAACTATATCCATGTGTTGGTTGTTCGCCACTTTTCTACTGATAAGTTTAATAGTTTGTTCATAAGATTCGGCTATATATCAATGGTGCCAAAAACTTATTCACATAAAATATAGTTGTTGTTAGTACCTCTTATCAAATAGAAAAATGATGATAACTGCAAGTATACAGTTGTGATGTAGTTTTAAAAGATATCGATCCCACAGGGAAGGACTAGCTCTAAAGATCAACAAGGAAGATAAAATAAAGAAAATAAAATAAATTTGATATTTTGGATAGGAGGGTTAGAATTAAGAATGAGTAAATATAGGTATGAAAGATTAGAGAACCTAAATATATGGATTTTCCTTACGAAATAAGGATAGCAGAGAAAGCATGCAAGTTCAACAAAGATGTTATGATTCACTAAATTAATCTAACAGACTCGGTTCTAAATATTCAGATGTTTAATTATTCACTGTAGAGCAACACATGAAATGACTTTTCTAAACCTAGCGCAAACGAATTAAGACGATTATATAAACCTGGACAACATCAATACTATGCATAGTACATGTCGCTCTCACATAGCCACATTTAGCAAGTTACCATTCCAAAAATGTTGGCTTACTAAACAGTATTATATCACAAATCCAGTGATTATACATGATATTGTTAACCCCGAAACTACTCTTAAAATTAACTCCAACGCATATAACTTGATTAACATAAAGGACTTAACATGAAATACGCATTATGACACATAGACATATCATAAATTTCGAAATGGAAAGTATAAGCAAAAACCAAACCAAAGTTGTAAGGTATGCAAGTGAAAGCTAAAGTTAATCAAATCGTATCCACTCTTTAATGGGAGTCCTCAATTCCTGTAATTCTTGCGTCTGCTTTGAATTTAGTCTCGGCACGTACAAAACCTCCGCTAGGATCCTATTCTTTGCGAATATCGAACAAACGAATATCGAAGAATGAAAACTTTTATTGATAAGTGATTTGCAAGTACACTTATACAACATTCGCTCGAGAATATAGAGAAATCTAGTGATCGAAACAAGGATTCGAATCACTTAAACATTTTCTTGCTAACACTTAAGAACGTAGGGAATTCTCTATCTAAATACACACTATATCTCTCTCATGCACTCTAATATTCTCCCTCTGCCTAACTGCACTGTGTTGCATGAAATTGTAAGGTTTGAAACCCTATTTATAGAGTTCGAAGGGTTACGTCTTTCCATACGAAGAGTCGTGTCCATTGGTGAAAGATTGCATCACTTCATTGTGATTGGTTGAGAGGCTTCAATCTAATCCATAATGGATAGGCACCTTTTCATGATTGGTTGACTTTTGATAAGTGTCTATTAATTGGTAGTTGATGGCGGTTGATCATGCTTATCTGGTGGTTGGTAGTTAAGAAGATAAAACCAGAAAACTGTCCAAGTCATGACCGCGATATACAAGTCACGAACGTGAGTCTTTGATTGGCAGAATTCTGTTCTGAAGAAGAACAGGTCGCGACTACGAATGATTATCGTGATCGTGAATTGTATTTTCTTCAGAATTCTCCTTGCAACTTCACCGATCTTTGACAGCTTCGATCCTAAGCTAAATCTTTAAGTTCCACATATCTTTTTGCACCTTTTTCACTTTTTTTTCATAGAATTCTACTTTTGATCATTTTACTCCCAAGATTTACCTAGTATCTACATTTGCATAAAAAACAACTACATACCATGTGAAATCTTTTATATGAAGTATAAAAATGACTTAAACTATAGTGTTTAATTTGTAAAATTAATATGATAATAAGTGTAATTATACACTTATCATTGGTGTCATGTCTTATTGTACTAGTAGTAGTATTACAAGTATCCTCAGACCTGAGATACTAGTTACCTTATGTAGGAGTTGCTATACTTTGGGTTATACTTATTCATACCCTGGTGATCAGGATGACACGGGTGATTACGGGTATAGTGATGATCACATGTTGGTAAGCCGAGTAGTCAAGATGCGATCCATTGCTCTTGATATAGTGATATAATGAGAGATGTTCCTTAGGGCCCCTTGTTGAAATGACACACTCATAAACCTTTGATAAGAGTATAAGATTAATATAACGAGTTTCTAGTCAATCTTGATACATAATAGCGAGTGGTGTTCTTCGTGAACAAGTCTAATTCTATGATAGCTACTACTAATACATGAGCTGAAACTTAATACAAGCTTAATAAAATAGATGGTACTTAACCTGATGGAAGGAGTGTATTGTATTGGTTGTTACTACAGAACCGAATCAAGTCACATGCACGTGACGTTCCAAGTATCGAGGGATCATACGCCTTTGCTAGAAAGCCCATTTGATCATCTATAGTTATCGGGTTTCATATCAGTCTAGAACACTAAACCTAAAGATTACCGGATGAGAAGCCAAGTTTAGGTTAATTTCTAGCGGCTCTATACTTCTGGATTCTACTAGGTCACTAACTTTGGGTCTTTATTGGACTAAGTAAAGAATCTATAAACTAGGTCTATGGCGAGAATATTTATTTGTTGAATTCGTTAGAAAAATTATTAATTGGTTAGACCAAATAATAATTAAAGGGAATAAAGAGAAATAAATAGGGAAATTGCATGGAGCGGAGCAAGGGAATTTTTTCTGTTGCGAGTGGGCCCCAAGCGAATACGGGATGTTCGGAGTGGGGCCTACGGGGTTGCCCTGCGAGCTAAAAAGCTCACAGGCTGCAGCGTGTAGGGAAAGGTCGTGGGTGCTAGCAAGCTGCAGGCCTGCAAGCCCAGCTTTTAGCATAAGGCAGCCTGCTAGGGCTTGCCTTATGAAGGCAGTCGCGGGTTATCCCACGGATCCAAGTGACCCGCGTGGCTAACCCGCATGTGGGATGGGAATATTCCCATCCCACATTGAGTTATAGGGGGAGTCAAACACTCTCCCTTTTCTTTATAAATAGGCCTCCAATTCTCTCATTATTCCACACTTTAGTGCAGCCTTTCTCTCTGAGTGCAACATCTCTTTCTTTGTGAGTTGTGCGAGATCCTCCACAAGTTTCTCCAAGCAACGAAGAATTCTTTAGAAGACTCTTTGTATTTGAAGTGAGCCTTCTCAGTTTATATTTTTGGGGTTGGTCTTCGAGCGGTCTAACAGTTGTTGTCTACTAACGGGTTCTACCTCAACGAAGTTTTGGTCAGTAAAGATCCGTATGGATCAATTATAGAGGCTATCCTAGTTTAGAGGCTCGTGTTAAAGAAGTTCTGCCGAATTGCTCTAAGGGAACGACGCATCCAAAAGAGAAAGAGAAGCACGCATCAACTGGTAATGTTTTAAACTTAGATGCTAGATTTCTTTTATAAGTTTTGTAAACCTATCAACATCTATTGAATGTATTAACTTATATTATATCAATCATGGCATAATTAGGAGATCCTTTAGGTTGATTTTAAGTTTTGAAATTCCACCTTGCAATGTTGCATTTTCAATTACTGTCTTGATTAACTAGCAGTGGTATCAGAGCTTGTCTTATGCTATGCATGATTGATTATAATATGTTCAAATGATATTTTCTATGAATTGATTAAAGTATGTTATGCATGACTTAGGTTTCAATTCCTGTTATAGAAAATGATGTGATAACTAGATTAAGGTTTTGCTGAAACTTAGTCTAGGTGATTATCATATAAATTAACAATGTTTTACCACATGTGTAAATGCTTTAATTAAGGATCATCCGGTACTTCACTCAATTAAAGAATGAAATCTTTAAATCATAGTTGTCTGTGATACAATGAATCAAAGTGCCTGTGGTTATTTTGGCAAGGATTAGACTTGGTTGCTCATTTACTTTAAAGGGGCCTCTCTTACCTAGAAATCTCCATCGATGTTAGGTTCAAGTGTACCCAAAGGATTTTTATGACTTAGTCGATTTCTAGTATGAGAATTAGATTCCGCATATGGTTTTACAAACGTGGTTTTAGTTGTTAAATAAAAACTTATGGACATAAGTGCAAGAACTTAAACATGGACCTTGTTTATTTTGCATGCTATGAGAAGTCTTGGCATTATGAAATGATTATAATGTACTAGTAATGAGCATGTTCCGTTAGAGTTAAAAATTTCAAATAGCCCAGAATTATTATTTTTATAATCATATCTATCGTATAAAACCTCGACTAGGACGAGACCAGCAACACCATTAAAATCCGTACAATAATATTAAGGCGGTAGATAGTCTTCTAGTCATAAGTCATGATACGAACCTTATTAATGGATGTAAGTACACGTACAACATGTCTTCCCTTATGTGTTTGGTCATGAGACTAGATAAGGTCAATGCCTTAACCAAAATGTGTCAGTTATCCATATCATTGGAGCTAATTCCAGATTGGAGACACATTTGAGGATTCGTACAATCGGGCACGCATGTCTCGAGAAAGAGAACTCAAATGGATTAGCAATTGCATGAGATGCAAATGGACGGGTTCCAATTGTGGCTTGACCTGCTATAGAAGGGGTAATGATGAGTGTCTATGGATACTACTTGTGAGCACGAGTTTTTGTAGCAACTCTCGCGTTTGATGATGACGGCTTTTCGGGATTTTATCCTTGAATCACACAATTCTCGATAGTCCAGACACCTTCATATGGGAGTGTTTTTCGTCTCTAAGTTTAAAAAGGACTTTTAATAAAATTATTTAATTTTTCTTTTGTTCAAAAAATTAATGATGAACACGAAAAATATAAAAATACACAGAAAATACAAAAAAGTCGTAAAAAATCGGAATCGGGTACCTGCTACGCCAAAAGTTTGGAGAGGCAGCCTCGCCAAACTCGAGAAAAAGTTTGGCGAGCCTTGCCAGACTTTCTCTTGCCAGAGTATTCTGGCGAGGAGCCTCGCCAGAAGTTTTAGCGAGGCTTGCCTCGCTAGAATTTTTCTAGCGAGGCTCCTTGCCAAATTCTAGCGAGGCTCGCTAGAATTTTTGGCGAGCATCGCCAGAATTTTTTGCCTTTTTTGGATTCCTGGGTTTTCTTCCCTATAAATATTTCAGGAATTTTCAATAATGGGGACCAAAATTTTCTAAACAAAATATAGCTTTAGAACTGCAGTCGATTTCGAAATTAAACAAGTATTTTCGAGATTTACGCCAAGATTTCAACTGCAAAAACTAAAAGACGATGAGGATTACTTTCTAAGGTCGAACGAATATTGTCGAAGTGGATTAGTTCCATAAGGGTAAGCCTCTGAGTTCCTAGAACTGCTAATTCCGTGCTCATTATCTGCTATTCCTTATTCTGATTTCATCTGTGGACCTATGATTTTTATTATTCTACGTTATTACAAATGTTGTAATTTTTTTATTAATGGAGATATATGCTAGAATACCCCCACAAAGGGAATAAAAATATATTCCCGAATAATAGCCCCCACTATTTTACCATGCAAAAGCAATTTCATTAATTAAAACGAGCAACCAATGTGTTAATAAAATGAATTATTTTATTTCAAATAACAAATCCATTACCGCAATTTTTCAATAGGCCACACGGGCCTCGCTAAAACCAAAATCGAGCATACGTGCAATATGTTGTAATATACCATGTGCTAACCTTTGTGGATGCAGGTAGATTAGGATTAGATGAATGTTTAGGATTTTAATTTTCCTTCGGGTATCACAATTTCATTTTTTTGGGATATGTAATTAATAGATTAGGCGGGCGGTTGCATTCCCCGAGGTTTTCTATTTTTTAATCTTTACTTTTCGTATTTCTTTACTACTTTATGTATGGATTTACCATTTTCATATATACGTGAATCATGCATAATAACTCGAAGAATGACATAAGTTCGAATATGCACAATTAAGAAATACGGTATTCTATAGATGTAATAGAATGTGATCCAATAAGGAATAAGAAACTTATCCCGAACCCAAATCTCTGTGTCTTAGTGGGCCGTCCCCCGGACGTTAATCCTCACAAGACTCTGTTCGCCACTTTTCTACTGATAAGTTTAATAATTTGTTCACAAGATTCGGCTATATATCAATGGTGCCAAAACTTGTTGACAAAAAATATAAATGTTGTCAGTACCTCTTATCAAATAGAAAAATGATGATAACTGCAAGTATACAATTGCGATGTAGTTTTAAAAAATATCGATCCCACAGTGAAGGACTAGTTCTAAAGATAAAAAAGGAAGATAAAATAAAGAAAATAAAAATATAATAAAGTAAAGTTTTGGGAAAGAAGGGTTAGAATGAAAAATGAGTAAATATAGGTATGAAAGATTAGAGAACCTAAATATATAGATTTTCCCTACGAAATAAGGATAGCAGAGAAAGCAT
>CATIWQ010209164.1:0-26600 GCA_949673415.1 Euphorbia schlechtendalii
CTTGATATTTTATCAATGACATCATGCATTCTCATAAACATATACATAATGTTTTTAGCACACGTGACACATCATTTCATGAAATTAATTTGGGTATAAATGGATTCCCCATAATAAATTCAAATGATTTGACTCTTGAGAGAAAGTGAGAGATAAATACATATACTTAGACAACACGTGATAGCAATTGCACCATCATACAAGGATGAAAAATCAATGGAAAGATCTCCAAGCACGAAATGTCCACTAACTCACGTAAAGATCAAAAGGATCGGAGCTAGAATAAGGCCAAAATGTCAACCAAGCAAGTTGGGACCAAACAAATGGTGCGATACCACAAAGAAGGAGTAAGATAGTTGAAGACGTCAAAAACTCCATCACAACACCATTCATAAGACCAAACAATAGGTGCAATGCTAAAAAGAAGGAATCAGATCGTTGAACACGTCAACAACTCCATCACAACCATTCATGAAACCAAACAACTAGCGCAATGCCACAAAAGAGTCAGATCGTTGAACACGTCAACGACTCCATCACCACCATTCATTCAAGCAAACAACCGGCGCAATGCCACAAAGAAGGAGTTGGATTGTTGAACATGTCAACAACTCCATCACACGGATCACCATCATTTGTGGGATAATCAAACAAGAGTCAATGATAAAGATAAAAAGGAGTCAGACCATTGAACACGTCAATAGTTCCTTCACAGGGCTCGCTACTATTTGTGGGGCAATCATCACACCATCAAAGGAAATGTCGATGATCAAGACCCATCATCACATACACCTCAAGCCAACAAAGCGGCATGAGCACCAACTAATCGGTCAGAAATGCTGAACAAAATAATGAATGAAGTCGTGGACATGGAGGATGACTGATCTACCAAATCTACCAAGTCTTACACAATTTCTATCACGCATAGGTGAAAGAAATAAATCTATAAAAAGGCAGTATGAACAAAAAATAAATTTGTAATTAGCCTGTCAATTAACACTCGGTTAGTTGAGCAAAATTAGGGCTTCTTTTCAAAATAGAAAAAGAATAGTTCGATGAGTTGAAAACCCGAAAAGGGCGGCTCAGGAAAAACTTAGGACATCGAGAGAACAACATTGGTTAGAAAACCTGAAAGGGCTAATTGATGGAAGGAGTCAAATCATTTCAAACATTTATACCCCGATTAAGTTCATTAATGAATTGTCATTTTTGCTGAATCTTTATGCATATGCTTATCTTGATTGTTTGCATGCCAATGGTAGAATATCGCAAGTAAACATCCAAAAATGAAAACATATAAAAGAATAAAATAAAGAAAAATGACATTTTCAGGTAAAGATGATGCCGACCTGGGGCAACATTATCCCGATAAACAAGAACCTCCACCTCCATATGGCCCACTCAAGCCTAAGGTCAACATTGCAACAAAAGCTTCCTATAATGGAGTAATTTTCGGGAAACCCTAGAATTTCTTATTAAACTCATGTTTTAATTTTTTGATTGAAGGGGCAAAAAGTTTTTCTTCGCATAAACTCGATCAAATAATTAAAACATTCATCGTAAAATATATTAACATTATCTTTTTTACTGATTTGTTACAAGAAGCAAATCAACATCCTATTAAGGAATATCAAAACATAACTGAAAAAGGAAACGATTATCTCGATGGTTTAAGAAAGAAACAGTCTCATTTATCAATCGAAGAATGAAACGGTTGTCGACTACAAAAGGGACGTCGTAGATAGAAATGGTCGACCCGCCCACAAGGGGTACCAAGCACAAAGGAATTTCGAAGAAAGAATCGGATAACCCTATCACCAATTGGGAACAAGAAGTCACTAACCACACCGGTCAGGTATTCTCTCTATCCCTACTCTCTTTTTGTGTGATGATACTAGTTTTACAACCAGCGATGATCACACGAGGGGCAGTTGTGAGCATGAGATTTTGTACCAGCTCGCACGTTCAATGATGATGGAATTTCGGGATATTTATCCTCAAATCACACGATTTTCGACCGTCCGATGAACTTCAAATGGGAGTCTTTATCATCGCCGAATTATTTAATTTTATTCAAAAATTAATTAAAAAATTCGAAAATACATAAAAAAATTCGAAAATAAAAAAACCAAGGGAGACTGAATCCCAGGCCTGAAGGCAGGCCTCGCCAAAAAATGGGCTTTGGCGAGGCAAGCCTCGCCAAACATCTTGGCGAGGTAGCCCTCACCAAACTCGTTGGCGAGGGCATGCCTCGCCAAAGATGCAGCGAGGAGCCTCGCGAAACTTTTTTTCCAGCGAGACCCCTCGCCGAAAAAACTTACCTTTTTTGGATTTGTGAGATTTTCCCTATAAATAGTCGGGTCTTTTTTGATAAAGAGGGAGGCTCAAAAATTCAGAGAAAATTCTCTTCTTAAAAAAAACACACACAAATACTATAAATATTTTCTTTTCTTCTAATATTTTCTTGGATCCAAAACACTTTTGGATCCCAAATTTCTTCATCTTACAATAAAATTTCTTCATCTATTTCTTCTTAAATCCTCAGATATTCTCGGGTCTAAAACAAATTTATAACCCGAGTCTAATTATCTGTTGGATAAATAAACACGTATTTTCCAATTAAACTACAATTACATTAAAAGGAACGAGGAAAGCTCCTGAGGATCGAACTGATACGCCAAAGTGGATTCATACCTAAAGGGTAAGCCTCTAAGTTCCTAAAACTACGAATTTCGCGCTCATCTTCTGCTTCATCTCTTTCTGATATTTATTTGTGAATCCAGGAATTATTTTATTTATTATTGTAAACATTGTAATAATTCTCTTCATCTCAATCTTCTATTTTATTTCTTTTTAATTGTTATGTTAGAATACCCCAACGAAGGGAATTAAAATTATTCCCAGATAACAGACCTCACTTTATACCATGCGATCATTTTCACTAATAAAATTAATCAACATACGTGTAAATAAAAATGAACTATTTTTATTTAAAATAACAACTTTAAACCATCGATGTTTTAATTAGGCCACACGGGGCCTCGCTAAAATCAAATCGAACATATGTTATATCCCCTGTGGTAACCTTTGTGGATGCAGGTTAGATGTATGTTTAGGATTTTATTTTTCCTTCGGGTATTACACATATTTTTGAGGAAATGTAATTAATAGGGTAGAATGCAGTTGTATCCCCCGATTTTTGAAAGCCTTGTAATTTTTATTTTTCCCATTTACTTTTTGCATTTACTTACTACTTTATGGATGGTTTATTATTCCGCTTTGTGGATGGTTTATTATTTTCGCATATACGTGAATCATGCATTTAAAATAAAAAAAGAACTAAGCGCGAATATGCGTAACTAAGAAAATACGGTTTTCTGTAGATGTAATATAATGTGATCACAAAAGAAATAAGTAACTTATCCCGAACCCGAATCTATGTGTCTTAGTGGGGTATCCCCCGGACATTAAGCCTCACAGGACTCTAATTCCTGGAAAGAGCTAATCTAGGTGGTGACTCCACACTTAGAGAGGCGAATTCGGGTTCGAACCGATCTAAAAAATGTTTTCGCTCTCTCTTTCAACCTTTTTATCAGGTCCCCGACCTGGTACCCCTTTTTCAAACACCCCGGTGGACCGCACCTCTCATCTTCGCACGCTCTTGGCCCACCGCTCCATGTTGCGTGCTCACAGATATAGGCACATATAGCCTTCATTTGCCTAATGACCTAGTTTTAGTTTTGAACAATCACTATTATATTCCTGCTATCACTAAGAATATTATATATGTTGCACTTTTAGCGAAAGAAGCATTTGAAATTTTATTTTTTAACATGATAATATTTTTATGCTTGTGGAATATCTTTGGATGGCATTTACGTTCTAAATACTAAAAGTGAAATTCTAAATATGAACATTGTTAAGAAATTGAGATTAGATAATGAGAAATCCTCATAGTTTTCGCATTGCCATCTAGGCCACATAAATGAGACTCGCTTAACCAAGTTACACAAATGTGGAGACTTGGGCCTAATGGAGTGGGAATCCTATGATGCGTGCGTACCTTGTTTAAAGGGTAAGATGACTAAGAAACCTTTTAAAGGAAAGGGATAGCGCCACTAGTACTTTTGAAATAATACACTTCGATGTATGGGGTCCAATGAGCATTAAGACACATGAGGGTTTCATCTACTTCAAAAACTTTATCGATGATTACTTGTGATTTGGTTATTTGTAACTTATAAGGCACAAGTCTGAGAGTTTTGATAAATTTAAAGAGTTCAAAACCAAAGTAGAGAAATAGCTTGGGAAAAAGTATCAAGACCCTTCGATCTGATCAGTGCGATGAATACTTAAGCTAAGAGTTTCATGATTATCTAAAAGATAATGGTATTTTATCTTAGTGGAAACCTCCTTATACACCTAACAATAATGGAGTGTCAAAAAGGAGGAATCGAACCTTACTCAATATGGTTCGGTCCATGATGAGCCAAGCAAAACTCAGCATATCCTTTTGGGGTTATGCACTTGAGAGCACATTTTATACTCTAAACAGAGTGCCCTCTAAATTAGTTGATCAAACTCCATACAATTTATGGTATGTTAAGAAACCCGCTCATTCTCACTTGAGAGTTTGGGGATGTCTTGCTTACATGAAAAGGATGAGTTCAGATAAGTTGGGTGCTAAGTCTAATAGGTGTCTGTTTATAGGTTATCCTAAGCAGACTAGAGGGTAGACCTTCTTTGACCCCAAGGAACAAAAAGTTCTTATTTCCAGAAATGCTTCATTCCTCTAGAAGGAGCATATACTTGCGAAAGCTAGTTGGAGCAATCTTGAGTTCATCTCTCAAGAAGATCAAACAAACAATCAACTAATTATACCTACACTTATTACACAAGATAGTGTAAGCATGGAACAACTTTTCTCTTTGAGTTCGACATTCCCTTCTTCTTTTGTTATGCAGGATCCTTCACGAGTTTCTAAAGTGAGCCTTCTCAATTTATCTTTGGGTTGGTCTTCGAGCAGTCTAGCAGTTGTTGTTTACTAACGGGTTCTTCCTCAACTAGATTTTGGTCGGTGAAGATCCATGTGGATCATTCGTAGAGCCTCTCCTAGTTTGGAAGCTCGTGCTAACGAAGTGCTACCAAATTACTCAAAGGGAACACCACTAACAAAAGAGAGAAAGCATGCATCAACTGGTAATGTTCTATCTTAGATGCTAGGTTTCTTTTATAAGCTTTATAAACCTAAAAGCATCTATGGAGATCCTTTAGGTTAATTTTAAGTTTTGAAATTCCACCTTGCTATCTTGCATGTTTAATAACTATCTTGATTAACCAGCACTAAGGTACATCTCCCATTATATCACTATATCAAGACTGATGGATCCAATCTTGACTACTCGGCTTACCAACATGCGATCATCACTATACCCCATAATCACCCTTATTATACTGATCGCAAGGGTATGAATAAGTATGACCCAAAGTATAACAACTCCTACATAAAGTAACCAGTATCTCAGGTCTAAGGATACTTGTACTACTATTGCAATAAGACATGATACCAACACATGGATATAGTTATTTCCAAATGTCTATCTTACAGCGGTCTCCAATGTATTATCCGAATACATTCATTTGTTAACTCAAGGTACCACCTTCAGCTCGTGAGATCGACTGCATGGATCTAATCCAAGGAGTAAGCCTACAGATGCTAGTTTGTCTGCTTCATTGATGTCCAGTCTCATTGAAACTATATCTAAGGATACTTAGACTATTCATAGTAACACGTGTGTGCAGTTCTCACAACACATAGCTCCCACTATGTCCTTGCACTTTCACGCTATGAAGTAGTCACAGACTTTGTCTTATCAATGCATATATATAATACCACATATATATGACACCAATGAGATACATAAATTAATCTAACATTGATAAATAACAAAGATGCCTTTTATTAATAATAATAATAATTTGAAACCGTTTGTACATTATAACTAATTAAGATATATCGCCCTAATTTCCTATAGGGCATACATCATATCTAACAATCTCCCATTTGCACTATAGCCAATTGCTCTTCATGCCATACTCATTAACATGCTAGTCATGCTTAACCTGAGTCAATGGATTTATTAGACCATCCGCTAGATTCTGATCTGTTGGGATGTATTCTAGGCTTATACCCTTTCTAGCTACTATCTCCTAAATGAGATGGGTTTTTTTTAGTACATATCTATTTCTTTGACGAGACAGTGGTTCCTTTACCTGAGCAATAGCACCATTGTTATCGCAATAGACCTCTATTGGATTTACAATGTTGGACACCGTACTAAGATCACCAATAAATCCCTTTAACCAGACAGCTTACTTAGCTGCTTAGGAAGTAGCTATATACTCAAATTCAATGGTTGAAGCTACAGTCATGTCATGTTTAAAACTTTTTGAAACAAATGCCCCTCCATTTTACATAAACACATACCTTGATTAAGACATGTAATCATCCCTGTCAGATTGAAAACTTGCTTTAGTGTATCCCTCCATAGAGAGATCACCTTCTCCATATCCTTAGTCCTACGTAAGTACTTAAGGATAATTTTAACAGCCATATAGTTCTTCTCACTTGTGCCATCCAGTGCTTCTCACAAAAAACATATCCTTAGTCCTACATAAGTACTTAAGGATAGTTTTAACGGCCATCCAATGCTTCTCACCCGGATCAGATTGAAATCTTCTTGTGAGGCTCAACGCATGTGAACATCAGGTCGAGTGCATACCATAGCATATATGATGGATCCTATTGTTGAGGCATAAGGTATTCCATTCATGCATAGTCTCTCCTCTCGGTGTTCTAGGACACTCAGATTTAGAAAGGTTAATCGCGTGAGACATTGAGAGATAACACTTTCTTGACTACTCAAGGTTAAATCTACCCAAAACATTGTCTACGTATGTACTTTGAGAAAGACCTACCAGCCTTCTAGATATATTTTAGTAGATCTTTATACCAAGTATAAAAGTTGCTTCTCCAAGGTCTTTCATGGAGAACTTCTTTGACAACCATGACTAAACTGTCTAAAGAAAAGGAACATCATTTCCTATCACTAATAAGTCATCAACATATAATACAAGGAAAACGATCGCACTCCCACTAACCTTCATATACACACAGGGCTCATTAACGTTTGTTACAAAACCAATTTCTCAGATTATCTCGTCAAACCTAATATTCCAACTCCTTGTGCTTGCTTAAGTCCATAAATGGACTTCTACAACTTGCATACTATCGAGCCATTCTTGGATGTTAAACCCTTGGGTTGTGTCATATACACATCCCTATCCAAACTCTTGTTAAGGAACGTTGTTTTCCCATCCATTTGCTAAATCTCATAATAGTAATGAGACGATGGCAAGGAGTATTCTGATAGACTTTAGCATGGCCACCAGTGAATAGGTAATTAAATTATCGTCCATGTCAGTTTTCTTCTTGAAAAGCCACATGCATCTTATGGGTTTAATCCCACTTGGAGCATCAACCAAGTTCCAAACTTGATTTTCGTACATGGAGTCCATCTCTAACCTAATGGCTGTAAACCATTTATCAAACTCTAAGCCTTCCATTGCCTCCTTGTAAGTCTTGGGCTCATCATCTTTCCATAAGGAAGATATGTTTATCATTAGTGATGAGATAATCGTATCGCTCGAGAGCGATTGGAGCCTTACTTAACCTACACAATGTTAGTGTTATAATAGGCTGCTCTATGCTTACACTTTCTTATGTCACAAGTGTAGGAACAATCATTTATTTGTCTTTTTGATCTTCTTGAGTGCCTAACTCAAGATAGCTCCCACTAGCTTTCGCAACTATATGCTTCTTCTTGAGGAATTGAGCAAATCTATAAACAAGTACCTTTTATTCCTTAGTATCATAAAAGGTATAACCCATAGTCACCTTAGGGTAACCTACAAATAGACACCTGTCCAACTTAACACACAGCTTATCTGAACTTGTCATCTTTACATAAGTAGGACATCCCTAAACTCTCAGGTGAGAAAGAGCTGGTTTCTTACCATACCACAATTCGTATAGTGTTTGATTAACTGATTTAGAGTGCACTCTGTTTAGAATAAAATTTGTGCTCTCAAGTTCATAACCCCAAAAGGATCTGCTGAGTTCTGCTTAGCTCATCAATGACCGAACCATATCGAGTAGGGTTTGATTTCTCCTTTCTAACACTCCATTGTGTTAGGGTGTATAAGGAGGTGTCCACTGGGATAAAATACCCTTATCCCTTAGATAATACTAAAACTCTTAGCTTATGTATTCACGACCTCGATCAGATCGAAGGGTCTTGATACTTTTCCCAAGCTGTTTCTCTACTTCAGTTTTGAACTCTTTGAATTTCTCAAAACTTTCAAACTTATGCCTCATGTGTCTTAACACTCATTGGGCCACATACGTCGGAATGTATTATTTCCAAGGCACTAGTGGTACGCTGACCCTTTCCTTTGAAAGGTTTCTTAGTCATCTTTCCCTTTGAACAAGGTTCACTCGCACCATAGGATTCCCATTCCATTTCCCAAGTCACCATATTTGTGTAACTTAGTTAAGCAAGTCTCATTTACATGGCCTAGATAATAATGCCCTAACTATGAGGATTTCTCATTATCTAATCTCAATTTCTCAACAATGTTCGTATTTAAAATTTCAGTTTTAGTATCTAGAACATAAATGCCATCAACACATATTCAACAAGCATAAAGAACATTATCATGTTCAATTTGACAATTATTATTAGAAAATAAAATCTCAAATCCATCTGTTGTTAAAAGCGTAATAGAAATAATATTCTTAGTGATAGTAGGAATAAAATAGTAATTGTTCAAAACTAAAATAAGGCCACTAGGCAAATAAAGGCTATATGTCCCCACAGCTGTTGCAACAACCCGTGCTCCATTTCCAACTCTTAGGTCCATTTTCCTCTTTGCAAGCCTCTTACTGTTCTGCAACCCCTACAGAGAAGTACAGATATGAGTACCACAACCAGTATCCAATACCCATGTAGACTCATAAGGAACTGTAGAGAAACTCTCTATCATGAACATACATAAAGTAGATGCCTTTCTTGGCTTCTTCTTCACTTGTTCAAAAAACTAAGCTCTTAACTCGCATTTCATTTTAGCACTTTTCATGAGTCTTCTCTTGACCTTGGAAGACCTTGACTTTCGAATCTTTCAATCCTTACCAATAAGTTGATTCTCAAGTTTATTTATAAATTGAATATCATATTATTCCAACAGGTCTACCATCTTGAAAAAATTACAATAATCGTTGATGCCATAGAAATCTGTTTTAAAATCGTTGTACCTTTGCGGTGGACCTTTCAATACAATCTATTTCAAGGCCTCCTAATCATAAATAACTCCTATTTTCCTTAACTGTGTAGAGTTATCGTAAATATTCATGGTAAACTCAACTACTGAGGTGTTAGCCTCTAGACTTGTAGATAACATAAATCTTTCAGGTTCATCCATCATCACAAGCTGCACAACCATAGACTCTAAGTCCATATTTTTGCATAAATCCTCGTACCTTAGAAGCATAGTGTTAACCATGAAATTCTTTACAAAATCACAATCTCTTTTTTGTTTCACTTACTTATCTATTTGATAAATGAAATGACCTTTTCTAAGGGGTTCGGGATATGGATTATCTAGTACATAATCCAAATGAAGGCTCTTTAGGAACCTCGTCACACTCTCGAACCACTCATGAAAATTATCTCCATTATAAAACTTTTTGTCAATCAGATGCTTATTAGTGTAAAGTGTTCATTTTCAACCTAGATATAAGATAGAATTTGTTCACACATTAGTATATGTACATCCATTTAAGATCAGTGTTCCAGACTGATTTGGAACCCGATAGCTCTAGACGATCAAATGGGCTTCTTAATAAAGGCATATGATGCTCTGATACTTAGAACGTCACGTGCTTGTGACTTGATACGGATCTGTAATAGTAACCAATAAAATACACTCCTTCCATCAGGTTAAGTACCATCTAGTTTATCGAGCTCGGATTAAGTGTCAACTCATGTAATAGCCGTAGCTATCCTAGAATTAAACTTGTTCATGAAAAACACCACTTGCCATAATGTATCAAGATTAATTAGAAACCCTATCTATCAATCTCATACTCTTATCAAAGGTTTATGAGTGTGTCTCTACAATAAGAGGCCTAAAGGTACATCTCCCATTATATCACTGTATCAGGAGCAATGAATCCCATCTTGACTACTCCGCTTACTAACATGCGATTATCACTATACCTGTAATCACCAGTATCATCCTGATCACCAAGGTATGAATAAGTATAACCCAAAGTATAGCAACACATACATAAGGTAACTAATATATTAGGTTTGAGGATACTTGTACTGCTATTGCAATAAGACATGACACTAACAAATAGATATAATTATTTCTGAGTGTTTTTCTTATAACGGTCTCTAATGTATTAACCGAATACATTCATGTGTTAACTAAAGGTACCACCTTTAGCTCGTGAGATTGGCTTCTTAGATCTAATCCAAGGAGTAAGCCTACACATGCTAGTCTGTCCACTTCATTGATGTCCAGTCTCATTGAAACTATGATTAGGGATAGTTAGACTTTTCATAGTAATACGTGTGTGCAGTTCTCACACAACATAGCTCCCACTATGTCCTCACACTTTCACACTATGAAGTAGTCACAGACTTTGTCTTGTCAATGCACATATATAATACAACTTATATATGATACAAGTAAGATAAATAAATAAAATAAACATTGATAAATAACAAAGATGTCTTTTATTATTAATAATATAATTTGAAACCGTTTGTTCATTATAACTAATTAAGATATATCACCCTAATTGCTTCTAGGGCATACATCATATCTAACATTTGGTATCGATGATTGATTTCCCTTTGAGCTTAGGTTCTTGATCTCAAACTTCATTGGGCTTGAACTGATCCAATTCCTCTTACATTATGATCATCCAATAGTCATCTCCTTTTGCGTCTTCAAACTTCTTGGGTTTAATCAATAAGATGAAAGTTGGATGGCTCATCATCTTGCTGAACTTACCTCATTACTAGATTATGAAGGTCATTAACAATGCTTTCAATTGTGTGATTACAAGGAGTTTTAATCTCCCTTGGAAGACTCAGATCTACAAGGGAGTCTCTGCACTAGGTTGTTGAGGCTGAGCTTGATCTTCCTCTATAATAAAGTTAACTAGAAGATCTTCATCAGCTTTAGCTTCCTCAGTTCCAATCTCTTTCGCCGGGTCGGGAATCAGAAAGAGTGGCTTACTAAGTTGATTTTCTTCTTAGATTACTCCTTCATCTTCATCAAGTAGACGTCTACATTCATTGTTGATTTCATCAAAATCTACATGCATTGACTTCTCCAAAAGACCGGTTCTCTTGACATATATTCCATATGCTCTAATTTAGTTGAGTAACCCAAAATAATACCTTCATCATCCTTCAGATAAAACTTACCTAACTGCTCCTTGGTATTTAAAATAAAACACCTATAACTAAAGGATCTGAGATGACCAATCTTAGGCTTGCACCCTCGCCAAAGCTCATAGGGTGTTTTCTCCAAAATTTGGCGAATTAAAACCTAATTAAGGATATAACATGCTATGCTAACAGCTTCTCCCCAAAAGTACTTTGTAGATTATGATCACTCAGCATGGATCGAGCCATCTCAACTATGGTTATGTTCTTCCTTTCTATAACCCCATTTGGTTGAGGTACGGATCGAGCAGAAAAGTTATGGTCAATTTTATGCACTAAACAGAATTCTTCGAAATGAAAGTTCTCGAATCCACATCCATGATTACTCTGGATTCTATAAATTTAATTCCTAGTTCATTCATTATCCAGGAACTAAGTTTTACAAATGACTCAAAGGTTTCATCTTTGCTACACAACAAGACTACCCATATGATACTCATGAAGTCATTCCTAACCACCAAGGAAAATTTCTTTCCACCCATGTTCATAGGCTGAATAGGACCAAAAAGGTCCAGGTGTAGGATCTCCAACGGTCTCTTAATTACTACGTTGTTTATTGATCTAAATGATTTTCTATCTTGCTTACCAAGTTGATAAGCTGAGCAAAACCTATCTTTCTCGAAGTTGATACTTGGTAAACCCATAACCAATTGCTTTTTTGCCAATTTGGACAAAATGTTCATAATTATATAACCCAACCTTTTCTAGCTAAAGCCACTAGTAACTATTTTCCTTAGATACGAGACAAACATTAGTGGAGAAAGGGGGTAAATTAATCATATACACATTATTAATTTAGGAGCAAAGAGAATAGTAGAATCAGTCTTACAGTCAATAATTGAGCAAACTATTGAGTCAAACGTAATTTTTCTACCTTTGTCACAAAGTTGAGTTATGGTAAGCAAGTTGAACTTAAGTCCTTTGACTAGAGATACCTCTTCGATTGAAGAAGAAACACTAATTGTGTGACTTCCAACAATCTTGCCTTTTTGGTTATCTCCAAAGCTAACACTCCCATTTCTTTTACGTTCAAATGAGATGAATTGAGTTTCATCTCCTATCATATTCCTAGAGTAACCGTTATCGAAATACTACATTTTAGTGTCATCAGCGAATCTCGGGCTCACCTACAAAATAATTATGTTTTCTTAGGTAACTATACTTATGAGGTGGGTCCTCCTTTATTAGCAATGCTTAAATTACTCTAATCATACTCATCATAATAACCATTTTTATGCTTGTATAAAAACGTCGCATGTCTAGCCTTCCCATAAAACCACACACCAATTTTGGTTTAGGTTAGCTCGCTTTCTTCTTTAGAGAAGATTTCTTCCCCTTTTTTGAATTATGAGTTTAGTTACTCGAAGCTAGATTGTTAGCTACAGGAGGAACCTGTTCCTTCTTTAAAGTTATTACCTCAGCATTCGACTCATCTAATTGCTTAGTGATCTTGTTGTTAAAACCTTCATGATACTCAGCTTTTTCTTGAAGAAAGCGGATATGAAGGGATAAGAAAGCAATAGTGTCTTCCTGATCCTCACTTCTCCACACTACCTCTTTAATGTTCTTTATCGACTTTCAAATGGAAGATAACCTTGTCATTAATTTACTTAAGGACTTAAATTATTAGGTTTTAGTAAAAATTATCTAATTAAAAATATGTTTTTAAAAAAAAAGTAAAAATATTTTTTCAGGAAAACATATATTTTTTTTGAAAAACATAAGGGCCTGGAAAATATATATGGCTTTGCCAAAGTTCTGGCAAGGATCGCCAAAGGATTGGGGAGCTATGTTAGAGTCCTGGCGAGGGTACGCTCGCCAAGACCTTGGCGAGCCTCACCAGAGTTCCGGCGAGGGACAAGCTCACAAGAATTCTGATTTCTTTCCCGATTTGTCGAGGATAAAAATTACCCAATAAATATTGGGGGATTTTTCGATATACGGGATAGATATTTTTTAGCTGAAAATACAAACAAAAACACTCTGACTTTTCCACAATATTTTCGAATTAAAAACACTTTTTGATTCGACCATTTTTCAGACACAAAAACTTTAAAGATGACGAGGAACACTCCCAAGGATCATGTAGGTACAATGAAGTAGATTCGCTCCATAAAGGTAAGTCTTTGAGTTCCTAGAGTTGCTTATTTCGTTCTCCCTGTATTTTTCTCTATTTCATTTTACATCTGGACCTAGGGATTATTCTACTTTCTTTCATTATGTAAATATTGTTGTAATAATTCTTCTTCATCTTCTATTTCTTTTTATTTAATGGATATATCTGTTAGAATACCCCCACGAAAGGGGATAAAAAGTCTATTCCCAGGATAATAGGCCTCACATCTTTGCCATGCAAGCATTTTTACTAACTAAAATAAGCAACCAACATGTTAATAAAATGAACCTTTTTATTACTAAATAATAATTTTTAATCATCGATTTTTAATTAGGCTACACGGGCCTCGTCAAAATCAAATCAAACATATGTGCAAATGTTGAGTTATATCCTGTGCTAACCTTTGTGGATGCAGGTAGATTAGGAATAGATGTATGTTTAGGAATTTATTTTTCCTTCGGGTATCGCAATTTCAATATATTAGGGAAATGTATATTAGGGAAATGTAATTAATAGATTAGGCAGGCGTTTGCATCCCCCAAGGTTTTGTAATTTTAATCTTTACTTTTCTGCATTTATTTATTACTTTATGTATGGATTTATGGCTTTCCAAATATGTGTGAACCATGCATTATAACTCTAAAACGACATAAGTGCGAATATTCACAATGAAGAAATACGGTTTTCTATAGATGTAATATAATGTGATCCAATAAGAAGTAAGCAACTTATCCCGAACTTGAATCTCTCTATCTTAGTCGGCTATCCACTCTAATTCCTAGAAGAGCTAATACAGGTGGTGACTCTACACTAAGAGATGATAGATTCGGGTTTGACCAATCTAAAATGTTTTTAGCTTTCTCAATCAAACCTTTACAGGTCCATGACCTAACACTTTTTCATTTACAAAAACACCCCGGTGGATCGTGCCTCTCATCCGCCCGCTCTCGGCCCTTCGCATTCCGTGTCATCCGCTCATAGTGGCGACTTCGCTGGGGATTTTTCTTAAACATTTTTTTCAAAGGTTTTAGATTTTAGATAAGTGCCTAAAATTATTGATCACATTATTTCATATTTTCTTAATTATGACATATTCATAAATTATGAAATATTCATAATTTCACATCACAATAGAGGGGATTAGCCAATAAGTTTAAGATACACTATTACTGCAAAGTTTTCTCTTGTATTAATCTGCCTCCCTGAGAAAAGATAGTACTTGAGCGGGTGGAGCACTTGTTGCCACATTGCATGTACCTCCCTCGTTAGAACCCATTTGGGAAGAGGCTTGGAGTATATTCTAGTGAAACAAGAACCTTCTACTTCAGCAACCCATTTACAAACCTCATGTAAATATGTCTTAGGCATTTTCCCTAGGGTATTACCCAATAAACAAACTTGCATAATATTTTCCTACATGTGCACTCCTTAGTATCCTCATGATACTAAGATTAACCAAACTCAGGATAGAGACTAGCCAAAAACCCTATGCGTGGGAGTTGTATGGTTGTAAGTTGGATATTGTATGTTATGTGTTATGTGTTTACCACTTTCCATTCATCATACATTGTACAAATGTGCCATGATAACCACAAATCTTAATGCAAACACTTGAATGCACACACTCATGTTATTAAAACGAATTAAAAAGTACATATCATGATTCTCATCACCATACTTAGGGTTTAGTTGACACTGGAGATCGTATCACCCTAGGACAGCATGAAACCAATTAGAATAATAAAACATCACTTACCCTCTTTCAACGTGACATACACATAATGTCCGACTCTTGAGCCATATAAGATAAATCTTGGCATGATGCCTACTTGGTGTTCGATTTATAAACCTCTCGGGGCAATTATACACACCAAAAGCCTAAACCAGGCAAACACAAACCCTAACTATGTCTCCCCATATCAGGTGATATCTCGATTGATATCCAAACCTAAGCCCACAGGGGGCAAACATATTTCAAAGAGCACCTACCTTACCCTTATTCGAGGTGTCCACTCACACGAACTATCCGCCCACGAAGGGCAATGATTCATGCATCACTACATACCCTTCTTATAACGATGCTCACATCAGCATTCGAGATTTTGCGCAATTAGGAAAAAGAACCAAAACATTCATTTAAATGCTACATACGATACTTATTTTCATACATTTTTTAACTACTTTTCATTAAGGTACGTCACACTGCTTACCCAAAAACAATGGGACCTTTTCATTTCAAGAGATCTAGTCATAGCATGAAATTTCAAATTATTGACCTATCACCACATGGGTAATTTGGTCACCTCATTGCATCATTCCTATCACGCTGCCACACGGATAGCGTTCGAATCTCGAATCCACTCCAAGGGCTAGACTTTCATTCACTTATCTAACAACTAAGCTTCTATTTTTTTTTATTAACAAAATTTTTACTTCATGACACGTTAACCCTTTGTGCACATAGCCACAACATTAACATGTTATGCATCAATCACGCATCATAAATCTAATATGCATACCCTGATCATTGCTAGGAAAAAGCCTATCTACCAGAAGGCTTAGAACAGATCTTCTGATTGACTACTACACTTTTCTCCAATAACCGTCACTCTAGAAGGGTTTCCGCACACAGACTCTAGTGAAGACTCGATTCAGAATCAGAACAACACACTTCGTTCAGTTTAATAGCCAACTTACAAGAAGAAAACTTGAGGGAAGAGCAGACTCTTGTGGCGGGATAGAATGCCCAAATAAACCAATCATTTGTGAGCGCCGAGACTGCTACAAGTATGAATGCCTTTACTAACAGTGATCAGTTTGCGTCACTCATCAATCATCACACCAGAACATGGCAGCCCAAACAAAGGGCCAATGATGTGGTGCCCAACTAAAATGCCAGTGCCTGGGGGACCATCCTCTTCTACTATAGTATTCCTAGCCTCCAACATAATCACTCCCACTTAATACCCATTTGGGGTGGGGGAAAGGCCATTCACAGGTTGGTCAGACCATGTATGAGTTCAGAAACACTTCTCAACCATAGGTTAGCGGCCAATTCTTCCTGGGGCAGCCGGGTCAAACCTCTTTTGCACCAAGAGTAGTGGGGTCGATAGAGATCAGGCCCTCCTCCAGCTACATTCCATTCATCCATGGGATGACTCAGCCTTCAGTTCTAAGTTGGGGCGTGCCTTCTCAGATGTTCTAGGGTCATGGGTAGTAGAATCTGAGGACTTAGTATGGTGGTTACTCAGGAACACCGAACAACATCCTCCAACATCCACCGAACATTCTTGGCCTCCCATGGTAGACACGTTGCACAGGGACAGATGGGTATGATCCCAACATAGTTGTCAGCTAGAGACAAAGATATGCTGCCTCCAACTTTTGCTCTACCCCAATTTGAGAATTACATAGGTACCATGGATCATCATGCTCATCTCGCACACTACCAGAATGTGATGAGGGCCTTAAGGATAAGTGACCGTATGATAGCCAAGCTGTTCATTGTTAGGCTTAGGAGCTTGTAAATGAGTGGTACATTCATCTCCCTATGGATATAGCATATGATTGGGGGTGTCTATCCCAGGCGATGGTAGATCATTATAGTTTCAACACCTTGTTGGTTACTACAATGCAAAACTTGGAGGCCGTAAGGCAGAAGTAAGGGGAGAGTTTCAAGCCTTACTTTGAGCGCTGGATGGCTACATAAGTTAGGTTATAGTCTCGTCTGAGTCTATTTGAAATTATTCTTAAGCTTCTGAATGGCGCACTGTCATCTTATCGTAAAAGACTTAGGTCAGAAACCTTCCACAGTTACTAGGAGGTGTTTGATCAGGTAGAGAAGATAGAGCATTACAACTCTATGGAGAGCTAGTACAAGAAGAATGAATCTAACCCTTTGTAGGTGAAGACAAAATAGCCAGCAGTATAACTGGTACAAAAGGAGAAGGTAGCTACTGTTAGGTTGTCTAAGGAAGAATATCATGGCATCTCCCCTTATAAAGCCAACCTCAGGTTCTTGTTCACTAAATTACGGGAACTCAAGTAGATGGAGAGCTTGAAAAAGCATGTTCCTCCCAAGTCTGAGGATAAGAACAATTACTGCCACTACCATGTGATTATGGGGCACCAAATGAATAACTGTAAAGAACTATTGAAGGCTATCCAGAAGCTAGTGGATGACAAGATCATTCATGAAATGGCACTTGAACTAATTACCAAGACCAATCCTTTACTAAATTTTAAGGCAAATGTGGGGATGATCAACTCCAGGATGGAGGGAGAAAAAGGTGTTGAAATGCATTTCTGAAAGCTTAGGGGAGTTCGTAATGGTAGTCGGAGAGGGAATAGATCTAGGTCATGTATTGAGGATGTTGGAGGAAGAATCAAGCTGTTGAGGGTTCGAGGGTAAGATCGGAGTATCTATAGTTGACCTTGCTAGGTTGTCAGTTTTTACCAGTCAAAAACCTACGTTGCTTCGCGTAGGGATGGATCTGTTAGGAGAAGCACTGACCAGTAAGGAAGACTAGTACGTAATGGTAATTGAGTCAGGTATGGACTCGGATGATGTAATGGAGATTCTCACGTCGCAGTTGAGTTATCGGGAAGTTAGAGATAGGGAGGAGATCTCGAGGGCTAGTTTCAATTTGGCTTGCATATTCGTATTTGATGGGAATGATGCGTCATCTTCCCATCTATTCAAATTTTATACCTTGTATCAGGCACAAGGTTTGTCATTAAGCATGATAGCAGCACTATTTCCATGTTCGTTAGCAGGAGTGGCGAGCCAGTAGTATGACATGCAGTCGGAGGAAACAAAAAGCATGTGGAACTACATTACTACAGAATTCACATTCTTGGAGCCGCCAAAACAAAGAATACGAGATCTGCCAGTTTGCAAACAAAGGGATGGTGAATCGCTCACAAATTATATAAAGTGGTGGATGTTCATATACGTTGTAATGTTTGCAAGACCGACTAGATTTTGATGAATTTTTGTATCACGCCCACCATCTCGACAGGGAACGAACAATCGAGCTTCGTAATGTTCTTACAATAGGGTCAGGGATACCTACAAATTCGATTTTTGAGTTACTATCAAGATCTAACCCAGGGTAAATGCCTTAACTAATGAAGGGCAAAGAATGGAAGAGGATTCACTAGCCAAGGTGTTCTCAAAATAGAGGGTTGAATCCCGAGGATAAACCCTAGAAGAAGATTTTGGGAAAGCACTGCTGCGAGTGCCAATCGACCTGGATGCATATGTCATTAAATCTAGAAAGAAGAGGAAAATAAACGAGGGGACCTCAATTGAAGGGGAGACCATCCTGCACGGGAAGAAACCCATCAATCTAGAAACTTACAAGCTAAAAAGACCACAGAGTCATCTGAACAATAGATATGATTAGTACCCTAGGGTGAATTCTACAGAGACAAGGGTGATCAAGGATGGAGTACTAAGGGTTACCCGTAGTGGACTAGTTTTCCGAAGGGAAGAGGCTATACAGCTTAATGATTCTAGTCCCAAGGAAATCTCTAGGGAGCAACTTGAGCCACAACTACCCCCCGAAGGTAGATGAGGATATACTGGACGTGGGTCCCTTAGTAAATCAATTAAAAGGGACTCAGGAAAAATACAGCATCTAGAAATTGCTTGAGATATACCAGAAACATAGGATGGGTCAGGTTAAAAGGCTGATGGAGATGCTCGCTACGCCTATAACGTCGGTGATAGAAATGTGTACCACAATCGGGGAAGGGATCGCTCCCTGCCAACTACCATCCATAACTTTTGATCAGTCTAAATTGCCACGAGAACTCAGGGTGCACAATAGGACGCTTTTTATCAAAGTTTGAATTTTTTATCGAGCGATCCCATGCTTGATGGTTGATGACGAGTCAGCCCTGAAGCTATGCCCACTCAAAATCCTACCTCATTTAGAGCTACGAGAAGATATGTTGACCAAGTTTGACATAGTAATTCGTGCCTATTATGATTCCAAGAGGGGGGTGGTTGGCATTTTCGAAGCAGAGGTTACTACAGGAGAGGTGACCTCCAACGTAAAGTTCACTGTACTAGATACCCTATTAATTGACACACTACCATTAGGAAGGCCCTGGATTCATGCAATAGGGGTAGTCCCATCTTCCTTGCACTAGAAAATAAAACTCATTCATAATGGGTGGCCAATAACTATCGAGGCAGATGAGGAGTCGGTCATGGCGGTTGCTGCATTTGAAGAAAGAGAAGCGTGAGGGCTCAGGGTGGCAGTAACCACTGAAGAAAAAAAGGGGCGTGGGACTCCAAAAGGGTACCTTTTCTTTCCCGGAAGCATTAAGGCTCTTATGAAGAAACAGAGTTTTATCCTAGGAAGGGGTTTAGGTAAGCACAATTAGGGGATCATTAGAGCTATTGATCCTGTTCTTGTCACACCCAGGCTAGGTTTGGGCTTCGCCCCAAAACAAAAGATGTAAAACATAAGCGACCCTTATTCTGAAACATGGTAAGCATCTGTGAGCCTGAGGGGAGTAGGGCGTATCTAGGAGAGCCCGAACCAACAATTCTAAATGCGGAAAAGGTCAAAGGGCTCGAAATCTTCAATGATGTGTTTGACTTCGCTGTTGGTAAGTTGATTGAGCAACTTAAGGAGCCCTTATTACTTGAAAAAGAGCTAGATCTTGTCCTAGAGATGACCATAGCTAAATAGACCAAACCCGAGAAGGAGGAGGCACCTGAGGATGCAGTCGCCTCATTTATAAAGGCCATTAACAAGTTGATGAAGAAGAAAGTCAACACTCCAGACTAGGCCATATCAAACATTGTCATACTCCTGACGGAAAAGCTTGCGCAGGCTACACTTGAAGCAGAAGCAACTCCTTACACTCCCACCCTCCACATGTGGAGGAAGAAAATAATGATGTAATTTTGAACATTTCGGATGTCTTTGACAATTTTGCCTATGAGGCCAATGCAATGAAATACAGTGATTTTGCTTACTTGTTTAATGTTCTGCTAGATGGAACCATGCATTTATATGATCATACGCATAATTTCTTTAACATACATGATAAATCATTAAATGAAATTAACCTGAATATAAACGAATCACCAAAAATGGTGACAATTTCCAATGATTTGACTCTTGACAAAAAATGAGATATAATAAATGTACTTAAAAGTCACGTGGTAGCCTTCACTTGGTCATACAACAACATGCCCTGGGTGGATAGACAAATCACGAAGCACCATATCCCAACTGACTCTCAGATCAAACTAGTTAAGAAGAATGTGCGTAGCTTAAGACCTGAATTGGTGGAAAAAGTCAAGGTAGAGTTAGCAAAATAGATCGAGGCTAAGTTCTTGGAAGTAGTGGAGTACCCGGCATGGTTAGCCAACATCATCCTAGTGGAAAAGAAGGATGGTAAGGTTAGAGTCTGCATGGATTTTAGGGATTTGAATAAACCTCACCTAAGGATGACTTCCCCCTACCCCACATACACGTTTTGGTAGATAGCGCAGATAGGGTAGCTATGGACTCCTTCATGGTTGGAATTTCAGGTTACAACTAGATCTTAATTGCCATAATAGACGAGGTCAAAATAGCTTTCATCACGGAATGGGGTGATACTGTTACAAGGTAATGCCATTTGGGTTGAAAAATGCCGAGGGTAACATACCGGTGAGCAGTGACAACCTTGCTCCATGATATGATTCATAAGGAGGTCGAAGTCTATATAGACGATACACTTATCAAATACAATGCCAAAGAAGAGCACCCAAGCTGTTTTGGACAAATTTCTTACCAAGATTGAAAAATTACAATCTGCGCTTGAACCTGAAAAAGTGTATATACGGGGTAACTTCCAGGAAACTTCTAGGGTACATAGTCAGCTAAAAGGGAATTGAGATAGACCCTGACAAAAGCCGATCCATCAGGGAAATGTCCGCACTAAAAATGAGAAAGAAGTTCGATAATTTCTAGGGTCCCTATAGTACGTCAGCAGATTCATCGCCAAACTCACCACAATCTTTGAACGGATATTTAAGCTGCTAAGAAATCACCAACCAATGGTTTTGAATGACCAATGCTAGATTGCTTTTGAAAAAATCAAATAATACTTTATGAACCCACCCATCCTCCACCCACCAGAACCTAGAAAACCCCTGATCCTATACTTAGCAATTGAGGAATCATTTGTTGGAGGAATGCTTGTGCAAGAACACAAAGATAGGAATGAGCATGCAATCTACTCTGGTAGAGAAAATTTGCATAGTAATGGTTTGGCTAACAAGGAAGCTATGCCACTACTTCCAATCCTACAAACTACAAGACATCATGAAGATCGACCCTATGAAATACCTGTGCCAATTGACAACACTTGCTGGGAAACTCTCACGGTGGTTACTACTATTATCAGAATTCGACATCGAATACGTAACCAAGAGAGTAATTAAGGGATGAGCAGTCGCTAAATTTCTGGCAAATCAATCGTTAGAATCCTAATACATCGAGGACCTCAAATTCCTAGATGAACAATTAGCACTGGTAGAAGAGGCCCTAATATAATAGAAAATTTTCTTCGATGGTGCGATGAACAAAAGTGGAGCTGTCCTAGGTGTCATCCTAAAAACCCAGTAAAATGAAGTCATATAGCTTTCAAAAAGCTTAAAGTTCCCGATAACAAATAATGGCGCCGAATACGAGTCTTGTCTATTTTGATTAGAAGCACTTCGGAAGGTGCGGGCAAAAGAAGTATCAGTAGTTGGGGACTCAACTCTGGTCATCAGACAAGTTACTGGGGATTGGGAAATCAGAGAAGAATCACTTCGTCCTTATGTGGAAGTATTATAGAAGGCCTCTCAAAAGTTCACATGATGCATTTTCAAACACGTACCAAGGGATGAAAATAAATGGTCGATGCACTCGCTACATTGGCATCAATGTGGGAAGGCTCCCAAACTCCACTAATAAAGTTAGTAGTCCTTCAAACAGCCAAACACCTAGTGGAAACTGAAGATGAACAATTTTTACAAACTAGAGAATATCTAGAGGGAGCAACGGACTCAGAGTGAACTTCTTTGCGATGGTTGGCGGTAAAATTCAGATTAGTCAATAGAGTTTTGTTCAAACACACATCTGAAGGGTTATTGCTAAGATGTCTCACTGAAAACGAGGCAATGATGGTCATCCGGTGGAAACATGCTGGAGATTGTGGGCCCCACATGAATGGTTTGGTACTTACAAAGAAAATTCAGTGCCAAGGCTATTTTTGGATGATAATGGTCTCAGATTGCGTGGTAAAAGTAAGGAAATGTCACGAATGCCAGATTTATAGAAACATCAGCCAGTTACCCCCATCCAAGCTCTATGGCCTATCTACTCTTTGGCCATTCTTAGTGTGAGGCATTGACATCATTGGTGAAATTCGGCCTTGTTTAACTAATGGACATCGGTTTATGGTAGTAGTAGTAGACTACTTTTGGAAATGGGTAGAAGCCGAATCTTACACCAATATTACCATTAAGAAGATGGCCAAGTTCATCGAAATGCACATTTTTGCCCGATATGGTATCCCGCATCACATCATATCAGACAATGGGGTTCAGTTCCAAGGAGCTACGTCAGATCTGGTAGAGAAATATGGGATCAAGCACCATCGATCATCACCATACAAACCACAAGCCAATGGGGTAGTTGAAGCATCCAATAAATTGATCAAGAAATTTTTGAGCAAAATGGTTGTCACATACAGAGATTGGGCTGATAAACTACCATTCGTAGTGTGGGGGTACAGAACTAGTGTCAAAACTCCTACTGATCAAACCTCGTTCTCATTAGTATACAGGATGGAAGAATTCTTACCAATTAAAATGGAAGTAAGATCCTTTCAGGTAGCCCTGGAGGCAAGATTAAAGGAATCAGATTGGGCAAGAGCTAGATTCGAATAGCTAAACATGATAGACGAACAACGTCTAAAAGCATTAGACCACTTGCAGATGTATCAACAATGCATGGCTAGGGTATACAATAACTGGGTCAAATTCAGAAGCCAACCTTTGAAAGTGGGAGACCAAGTTTTGAAGAAAAGGAGCCACCAAAATGTAAAGAATATTTTAAGAAAAGAATATTTTAAGAAATTGGGAAGGTCCAAACTGGGAAGGTCCTTATGTTGTAAAGAATATTTTAAGAAAAGGAGCCACCAAGATATTGATATGGATGGGAACGAATTTGTCAACCTGAGTAACCAAGACAAACTCAAGTGCTACCACATTTAGGGCTAAAAGGAAATAAATCAGAAAAAGCAGTACACAAAAAAAGGAAAAATGTCAAAAGTCAGTCCGTCAGCTTGCACTTGGCTAGCTGAGCAATAATTAGGACCTTTCTTTGTAAAAAAAATAATAAAAGTCCGTTGAGTTGAAAACCCGTAAAGGGAGACTTAGGTAAAATTTAGGGCACTTTGAAGAATAGAGGGACCGTGAGTTAGAAAACTTGTTCCAGGCTAGCTGGTGGCAGAATTCAAATCATTGGAAAAATTGTACCCTCTTTAAAATCATTTATGAAATGTTATTATTGTTGCAAAATTTATGTTTATGTTACATGGATGTGTGCAAGTAGAATATCAAGAGTAAACATATCAAATTTCAATAAAGTTTCATAATATCAATAAAAATCAAATAGTTAAGCACACAAGTCTAGGAAATGAATGACAAAGTTTATGGAAAATAAATATAGAACTACGGGTGCCAATCATTCCAGCGCGCACGCTTCCTCGAAGTATGAGGAAGATGATTGTTCGCCACTTTTCTACTGATAAGTTTAATCTATAATGGTTCCAAAATCTCATGAACTATTGGTTAATAACTATGCCAAAAACTTGTTCACAAATAAATGTAGGTGTTGTCAATACCCTTTATCACATAGAAAAATGATGATAACTGCAAGTATACAGTTGCGATGTAGTTTTAAAAGATATCGAACCCACAGGGAAGGAACCAGGTCTAAAGATAACTAGGGAAGCATAAAAGTAAATAAAATAAAAACAGATTAGAGATTTTTATGGATAGGAAGACTATAATGAAAAGTTGAGTAAATATAGATGTGATAGATTAGAGACTATGAATTAATAGATTTTCACTATGAACAAGTATAGCAGGGAAAACATGCAAGTTCAACAAAGGTGTTAAGACACTAGATTAATCTAACAAACCAGTTCAACACACTCAGATGTTCTATAATTCACCGCAGAACAACACATAAAATAACTTTTCTAAGTCTAGGGCAAATGAGATAAGACTATTATATCAACCTGGACAACATCAATACTATGCTTAGTATGGGTCGCTCTCACATAGCCACATTTAGCAAGTTACCATTCCACAAATGTTGGCTCACTAAATAGCGTTATATCACAGATCCAGTGATTATACATGATATTGTTAACCCTGAAACTACTCTTAAAATTAACGCCAACGCATATAACTTGATTAACATAAAAGACTTAGCACGAAATACGCATTATGACACATAGACATATCATAAAATTTGAAATAGAAAGTATAAGTAGAAAGAAAAGCAAAGTTGTAAGGTATGCAAGTGAAAGCTAAAGTTGATCAAACCATATCCACTCTTTAATGGGAGTCATCAATTCCCGCAATTCCTGTGTCTGCTTTGAATTCGGTCTCGACCCGTACAGAACATCCGCTAGGATGCTATTCTTTGTGAATATCGAACAAACGAATATTGAAGAACAAAACTTTTATTGATAAGTGATTTGCAAGTACACATATACAACAATCGCTCGAGAATATAGAGAAATTTAGTGATCGAAATAAGGATTCGAATCACTTAAACATTTTCTCGCTAACACTTAAGAACGTAGTGAACTCTCCATCTATACACACTATATCTCTCTCTAATTGCACTATAATATTCTCCTCTCTGGTGGTGCATGAAATTGAAGAGGATTGGAACCTTATTTATAGAGTTTGAAGGGTTGCGTTTATCCAAACGAACGGTTGTGTCCATTGGTGAAAGATTGCATCTATTCCTTGTGATTGGTTGAGAAGCTTTGATATAATTCAAAATGGATAAGCACCTTTTTCATGATTGGTTGACCCTTGATAGGTGTCTTTTCGTTGGTAGTTGATGGTGGTTGATCATGCTTATCTGGCGGTTTTTAGTTAAAAAGATAATACCAGAAAATCATCCATGTCGCGATCGTGAATATTTGATTGGCAATCTTCTATTTCTAAAGTAAACAAGTCGTGACTGCAAATGATTATCATGATCGTGAATTGTGTTTTACTCAGAATTCTTCTTGTAACTTCACCGATCTTCGATAGCTTCGATCCTAAGCCAAATCTTTAAGTTCCATGCATCTTTTCGCACCTTTTTTACTCTTTTATCATAGAATTCCACTTTTGATCATTTTACCCCCAAGATTTACCTAGTATCTGCATTTGCATAAAAAAACAACTACATACCATGTGAAATCTTTTATATGAAGTATAAAAGTGACTAAAACTACAGTGTTTATTGTATAAAATTTATATGATAATAAGTGTAATTCTTGCATCTGCTTTGAATTCAGTCTCGGCCCATACAGAACCTCCTCTAGGATGCTATTCTTTGCGAATATCTAACAAATGAATATTGAAGAATGAAAACTTTTATTGATAAGTGATTTGAAGTACACTTATACAACAATCGCTCGAGAATATAGAGAAATCTAGTGATCGAAACAAGGATTCGAATCACTTAAACATTTTCTCGCTAACACTTATGAATGTAGCGAAAACTAAATAATTTTTTCTCTCTATCTATGCATACACATGCACTATAACACACACATAGTCACTCACAATCCATGCCACGAAATTGGTGAGGTTTGGAGCCCTATTT
>CATIWQ010209224.1:0-11344 GCA_949673415.1 Euphorbia schlechtendalii
GGGTTATTTATCTTGTTGCATGATCAAATCATTGTCCGATCCGAGTCCTCTAATTTCCTTACACAAGCCACGTCACAAATTTGTAATTTGTTTTTTTAATTGCAACCGTGGATATACATTAAGAAAAAGTCCCTGAAACCATGATTCTACAGTTATAGAAAATTTCCGGACATTAAACTAAGTCATCACGTGAAGACATTCATCACCATTTTCAGCTATTTCACATATAAAATTCATCGAAAAAGATAATTTGATGTTTATTTTTCATTTTAATATTGATTTATTTAATAGTTTGTAAGTCATAAATCTATGATATGTATGTGTGTATATATGTATATATACATGTATGCATGCATCCAAGCAGTTTTTAATCCTCCCTTTGTCATGTACATCAAATTAATTGGCAAATTATTTCAAGTGCGAAATCAGTTAATGTGACACAAGTATAATGATTTAAGCTGACAATACATATTGCCAAGATACAATATAACTTAAAGTAGTTGTTTACAAAAGATAAAAGTTTAATATATGCTTTTAAAGACCAAAGACATAACTTTTATATTCCTCTAACTGTCAAAACTATAACTGAGCTGGCATAAAACTGTAATTTGTATTTAATATTCATTACAAACGACTTTATTCTAATTTGTTGTCTTTTTATCATAATTCACCAATTGTGTCCGCGGAATGTTTATTTATGAACTAATACATTAAGATCTTTTTGAAGTTGGTTCGAAAAATTCGATGTCACCTTCAACTTTTAAAAGGATCAATTACCCCTCTCAACTTGGAAAAATGGACCAGTTACCACCCTTAAATTGGCAAAAATGCATCAGTTAGCCCCTTCAATACCACGTGTCAGAATCTGGTTGGTTTGACTTTTCAAATATGTCATTTTTTTTATTTTTCTCTCTTTAACCAGAAGTTGATACGTGACATTGAATGGGCAAACTGGTGCATTTTTACCAAGTTAAGGGGGTAATTGGTCCTTTTTACCAAGTTGAGGGAGGTAATTGATCCTTTTAAAAGCTGAAGGTGGCATCGGATTTTCTGAGTCAACTTTAAGGAAATCTTGATGCATTTGACCTTTATTTATCCATATTCTAAGTACGGAGCAACGGTACATAACACCAAAATATGTGTTTATGAATTAGTGTATGGTGTACGCCACTTAAATTAAAGATGAGAAAGTTTAACATTACCAGTGCCTTTTAAGCTCCAGAGTAATTATTTTCCTAGCTTATTATCTATAAACGGAGAGTTAGAGAACGGAGTCACGTTATACCAAACTTAATTTTGATTATAGTTATCAAATTAGTTTATAAATTGCATTAAACTCAATTCAGTTTGATTTTAAAGAAATAACTCTAAATTCTTGAATGAAGCAAATGATAGTAAACCAGTGATTTCGTAGCTTTAATTGAATAATTATTAATTATTTTGATATTAAACTAAATAAAATAGAAAATGTTTTTTGGCAAAATAAAACAGAAAGTGTTACGCATGAAAGAATGAATCAGGGGTGTGCATTCGGTTGAAATCGAACCGAACCGAATTTACCAAACATCAAATAAGAAAAGTATTGGTAAACGAACCAAATCAAATAAGAATCAAAATCGAATTAAATTATTCGGTTTGGTTAAAAACCGAACCAAATCGAAATTTTAAATTAATTAACAAAAATTTCAAATTCTAATAATTAAAATATAAAATGCACATCGAGTAAAGTATTAAAATAGATTAAATGACTTAGTAGAAATACATAAAGGAATAAGAATGCATTTTCGAGAAGAGGGATAAATATGTGATATTAAAATAAAATTTTATTATGTGTTTATATATATTTCAGTTCAGTTTGGTTATTACAGTTTTTTACACAAAAATCAAACCGAATCGAATGATCGAAATATTAACATTTTACAAACCGAACCAAACCGCATTTTTAAAAATACCGAATTTAACTAATATTTCGGTTTGATTTGGTTCAGTTCGATAATTCGGTTACCGGACCATTTGCACACCCCTAAAATGAATATACATATTTGTATGAATATATATATATTTGTGTCTGAAGTGAATTTGTGCACATATAATTAAGATTTTTTTTTATGAAATGTGATTAAGATATTAACCAAATTAGATTATGTAAGATTAAATATTTTTCTTCTAGATACTCCCTCCGTCTACTAAATATTGTCGTTTTAACTAATTCACAGTTTTTAAGATAACAACTAACTGAATGAGATGATTTACTAGTTTACCCGTTCATAAATGTCCTATTCAATTTTCAATACTTTATTAATATGTTCAATAAAAATAATTTGACCTATAGTCTTCTCTTGTTATTGGAGATTAGAATATAATTATCTTGATACTTGAACAAATTAATAGGGGTAGGAATGGAAAACTTGGAAAAAAAACATCTTGGAAATATAAAATGATAATAAAAAAGAGACAACGAAATCTCTCTAAAATGACAATATTTAGTAGACGGGGGAGTATAAGAATTTATGAAATTCGTAAAAATTAAGCAAAGATAATAAAATCACTAGACTTGCTCTGGTGGCCACAGCTTCCTCCCGAAATGAAAAAAGAAAGTGGGGTACCTGGGTTCGAGCCTAGGTAGCTCAAAAAATCAAATTCATAACTTTAAAAAAGAAAGCAAAGATAATAAATGAAGAAATAAATTCCACATTTAATGCGTACATGAATAGATATGATAGGGGTAACCATGGAAGTAAAAAAACAATAAATGACGTCAGATATGATGAAATCAATCGATTTAAGTTTTTTAACGCGGGAAAGGGAAAAACTCACCAGAAGGAATAACTAAATGGTAATAATACTCGGGGAGTTACGTGACGTCGTTGGATTTTGGAACGATCCTTTTCCGTAATATCTCACAAAGAAAGTTCCTCCAATCTCACTCCGCCTCTATTTTTTTTCCTTATTTGTATAATGACAAAATATACTTCTGATTTTACTGAAACATGATATGAAGAACAATTTAAATGATAATCATTTTCTTTATTTTTCATATGTCAAATTTTATTTTGTAGAATATACAATTTTTTTCCAATTATTTTTTTCATTTTTCAAATCAAATTCAGTTTAAAATAACATACAATTCTATATTGATACCAGCTTATTTGACACTATTTACACTTTACAATTTCCACCATTCATTTTTGGGTAGTTAAATCTCCATCATAAGATGAAAGCAACATAGAGGGTGCAAATTTCGTAGTGTCTATAGGTGTCAAACAAATGGTGTCAACATAGAATTTCTGTAAAACAATAATATTTATTATTAACTAACAAATGAATAACAAAACAAAAACCAGAAATAATAAAGAAATAAAAGTAATATTATTTTATTCAATTTCTCAAAAATAATAATATTTTCTTCAATGCTCTAAAATGAGGAATAGATCATTCCCCTCATTTGAAGAACTGCATCGTGGAGATTACCATATAGGGAATGGTTAGGTTTGACCATCCCTCATATTCATTCCTCGTTTTGGAGAATTTTCTAAAATGAGAAACCATTGGACTTGCTCTTAGTATTACTGATTTTATCGGATGTTGTGATTTTCTTATGAATTATTATCTCCATTTTTTAAGGTTGAAATTTTTGAAAACATTTGTACTTTCTGATTTACAATGCGTTTTTATTAATTTTTCCCTCTCTGTCCTTATTTACTCATTCATTGTAAATAGTAAAAAATGAATATTAATGAAATAATAATTTTAAGAGTATATTTTTTTACCATGTGATATTGGTATTTGAAAACTTGTCAAAAAGTTACCAATACAAAAAAAAAAGGTAGTAGTATATTTGAAACGATAAAAGACATCGTTACCAACATAAAAAAACACAATAATCGATGTTCAATGCCAAAATAAAAGTAAACGGTCTTTCTTTTGTTACAAAATAATGAAACCGAATGTGTTCATTTCAAATATAAAAAATAACCTGGACAAGAAATTAAGGGAACGTCATGAGAAAATAAACACATATCTTTATATATTCAATAGCATAGTATAAAATCTAACACATAAACTATTACCATGATATTTAATTTCTTCAAACCTTTATGAATTTCACTTAAATACTAAATATTTAACATTCAAACATTTGTAAAATGTAAAGAAGCAGATCAAAATGGGGGCTCTCCACTACTATGTGAGAGTTAGGGTTGACCATTTATATACATGTGAACATTGTATGTAATTACAATTAGACCCTTTCTATATTAATTACATAAATACAGAATACATTCTAACATCCCCCCGGCAAGTTGGATAGGATTCGGAAAGACAACCAACTTGTCTCTTAATAACTTGAACCGAGTGCTGCCTAAGGGTTTGGTAAGAACATCAGCTACTTGATCATTCGTGGAGATGTACCAAACAAACAATTCCTTAGACGCCACGCGTTCCCGAACAAAATGGAAATCTAATTCCAAATGCTTCGTCCGTGAGTGAAAGACCGGGGTTTGCCGTGAGATATGTAGCACTCAGGTTGTCGCACCAGAGAACCAGAGTGCCTTGTGGACAAAAACCAAGTTCGCGGATAAGCATGCCAATCCACGCAAGTTCCGAAGTAGTGGTGGTGACAGCTCTATACTCGATCTCAGTTGACGAACGAGACACTGTTCGTTGCTTCCGAGACACCCATGAAATGACCAGAGGTAGATCGGCGGTCCCTGACATCAGTCACCCAGTCCGAATCGGAGAAACCAGAAATCAACAAACTACGCTGAGGAGTGTACTTAAGGCCGTGAGTCATGGTTCCCTTTAAGTATCGCAAAATTCTCTTTAAGGCTTGCCAATGATTGACATAAGGAGCATTCATGAATTGAGCTATGCGATCAACTACGAAGGCAATATCTGGATGTGTAACAGTGAGATACTACAACCCCCCTACGAGACTTCGAAAGTGTGTGACATCATCATATGGAGTAGTATCAGTAGGAAGCCGAGTATCCAAAGGAGCTGCAGGAGTGTGAATCAGCTTACAATCTTCCATGTTAGATCTTGAAAGAAGATCAAAAATATACTTATGTTAGGACACATAAAGGGTGTCATCATCAAAGAGGAACTCAATAGTCAAAAAATACCGTACCGGGCCAAGGTCCTTAACAGCAAACCGAGACTCTAAGTGGCGTGTAAGTTACACTCGAGTAGCCACATCATTCCCAATCACCAAAATGTCCTCAACATATATTAAACAAAATAAAACACACGAAGCACGACGTAGAAAATAACGAGACACATCAGCTAGAGAACACTGGAAACCAAATTCAATGAGCGCAGCAGTCAATTTCGAGTGCCACATACGAGGGGCCTGTTTTAGCCCGTACAAAGATTTCTTCAAGTAGCAAACATAGTCCGGAAATTGGCTATCAACAAAACTAATCGGTTGTGACATGAAGACAGGATGATCCAAATCACCATGTAGAAAGCATTTGATATATCAAAATGAGAAAGAAACCATCTGTGACTAACAGCTAACGATAGCAGAAGATGAATGGTGGTTGGTTTAACCATCGAGCTCAAAGTGTCATGAAAATCCATGCCTGGTCGCTAGTCAAAGCCCTTTGCAACCAAATGAGCTTTGTAACGCTCAACTAAACCATCCAGTTGCAAGTTTATTTTGAACACCCATTTACACCCTATGATATTGGTAGCTTGAGAGGGAGGAACAAGCTGCAAGGGCAGAATACTCATCCGCCATTACCTCTTGCCAGTGAACATGTTTCGAAGCCTCAGTGTAATATGTAGGATCAGAAGAGACTATAGCGACATGTAAAATTTGAGGGACAATTCATTTTGCCTGAGCTCGAGTTAAATGGTCAGTGAGAGGAATCACAGTTCATGTTTTCATTGTAGGTAGTTTTCCTAAACTTTGTAAATCAACAACAAGAGATAATCCAGGAGAAGAAGGTTCGGGGCTGTCTAGAATGGGAACAAGGGGTAGCCTTGACATGGAAGTGGATGGGGCTGGTGTGTCAAGTGGTTGAGAGGAGGAAGGTTGCGATAGTGGAGATAGCGGTTGGTTGGTTGAAACAGATTGTAAAATTGTGGAGGTGGCCGCTTGAGTTGGGTTAACGGGCTGGATTGGCGAGGGGTTTTGTGTATTGGTTGGAGGTATCGTAGGTGTAGTATGCGTGGCATGAGGAGGGGGTGGGTACAGGATAATAGTAGAAGGCAATGATGGTGATGAAGATGGATCATGAGTAGTAGGCGGCATCAACTCCCCAAAAGGAAAGACATGTTCATTAAAAACCACATGTCGTAAGATGAAGAATGTTTTAACAAGAGGATCATAACACCGATAACCTTTGTATGGACGACTATAACCAAGAAAAATACACTTATGAGAATAAAAATCTAATTTATTAGATGTATAAGGACGCAACCATGGGAAACACAAACAACTAAACACACGAAGAAAAGAGTAATCAGGAGTGACACGGAATAGATGACGAAAAGGACTGATAAGTGTAAAATTACACTTATTATCATATTAATTTTATACACTAAACACTATAGTTTAAGTCATTTTTATACTTCACATAAAAGATTTCACATGGTATGTAGTTGTTTTTTATGTAAATGCAGATACTAGGTAAATCTTGAGAGTAAAATGATCAAAAGTGGAATTCTATGAAAAAAGAGTGAAAAAGGTGCAAAAAGATGTGTGGAACTTAAAGATTTGGCTTAGGATCAAACCTCTTAAAGATCGGTGAAGTCACAAGGAGAATTCTGAAGAAAAATGAAATTCATGATCGCGATAACCATTACCGGTCGTGACCTGTTCTTCTTTAGAATAGTAATCTGCCAATCAAAGATTCATGGTCGCGACTTGTATATCGCGATCGTGACTTGGACGGTTTTCTTGTTATATCTTCTCAACTACCAACCGCCAGATAAGTATGATCTACTGCCATCAACTACCAACGAATAGACACCTATCTGAAGTTAACCAACAATGAAAAGGTGCCTATCCATTGTGGATTCGATTGAAGCTTCTCAACGAATCACAATGAAGTGATGCAATCATTCACCAATTGACACAACTCTTCGTATGGATAGACGTAACCCTTCAAACTTTATAAATAGGGCTCCAAACCTTGCAATTTCATGCAGTGAGACAGAGGGAAAATATTAGAGTGCATGAGAGAAATATAGTGTGTGTATGGATAGAGAATTCGCTACGTTCATAAGTGTTAGTGTGAAAATTTTTAAGTGATTTGAATCCTTGTTCGATCACTAGATTTCTCTATATTCTCGAGCGATTGTTGTATAAGTGTACTTGCAAATCACTTATCAATAAAAGTTTTCATTCTTCAATATTCATTTATTCGATATTCGCAAAGAATAGCATCCTAGAGGAGGTTTTGTACGGGCTGAGACTCAATTCAAAGTAGACACAGGAATTGCAGGAATTGACGACTCCCATTAAAGAGTGGATACGGTTTGATCAACTTTAGCTTTCACTTGCATACCTTACAACTTTTCTTTGCTTTCTATGTATACTTTCTATTTCGAAGTTTATGATATGTCTATTTGCCATAATGCGTATTTCGTGTTAAGTCTTTTATATTAATAAAGTTATATGCATTGGAGTAAATTTTAAGAGTAGTTTTGGGGTTAACAATATCGTGTATAATCATTGGATCTATGATATAACGCTGTTTAGTGAGCCAACATTTTTGGAATGGTAGTTTGCTAAATATGGCTATTTGAGAGCGACCCCGTACTAAGCATAGTATTGACATTGTCCAGGTTTATATAATTATCTTAATTCGTTTGCACTAGGATTAGAAAAGTTATTTCATGTGTTGCTCTGCGACGAATAATTGAACATCTGAGTATTTTGAACCGATTCTGTTAGATTAGTTTAGTGAATCGTAACATCTTTGTTGAACTTGCATGTTTTCTCTGCTATACTTATTTCATAGGGAAAATATATATATTTAGATTCTCTAATCTTTCATATCTATATTTACTCATTCTTCATTTTAACCCTCCTATTCAAAACCTTATATTATTTTATTTTCTTTATTTTATCTTCCTTATTGATCTTTAGACTTGGTTCCTTCCCTGTGGGTTTGATATCTTTTAAAACAACATCGCAACTGTACACTTACAGTTATCATCAATTTTCTATTTGATAAGAGGTACTGACAACACCTATACTTTACATGAACAAGTTTTTAGTGCCATTATTATATAACCAAATCTTGCGAACAAATTATTAAACTTATTAGTAGAAAAGTGGCGAACACTGCTCTCTTCACACGAGTCATATTGGTTTTGAAGAAAAAGGTTTGAAAAGGTTTAGATATTTGAATGTAGAAGATGAGAAAATCAGAAATTCGTAGGCTTTTTAGAAGGTGTGGTTGCTAGGGTTCAACGTGGACCTATTTATAGAGGTTTAATGGGTCTCTAATTGTTCATAAATGGGATTTTAGTCATTTAGGCTCAAAACTAGCCGTTAATGGCGGTTACGGACATCTGTTGCATGTTTGTTCATGATCTGTAACGATTATATTTTCCCCGTGTCACTATCGTGAAGGCCAGTCACGATCATGACTTTCTTCATGATAGAAACAGAATGTTTTGATATCCAGTGATCACGAGTGCCAATTGAGTCGCGGTCGCGATATTCTTTGCTCTTCAAATTTCTTCAATTTTTAGACTTGTACCTATAAAGACTTAAAAACACAAACAAACTTTGTTAAATACAAATGATAAATATATACTATTATACCTTGAGTAATCATGGTGATGATAGCAATTGAACATCAATGTCTTGTTGTTCAAATTAATTTCCATATTTAACAAATATTTACAAGAAAACATAACAATCAAACACAACTAAACTTAAAAAGAAACACTATACAAGGTTCTAATCTGAAAAGAAAAGAAAACTATTCATAGGGGGAAGTGATCCTATTATTCGGTTAATCTCGCAGTAAGATTCCCTTAAATCTTGTTCGACATCAATCAGTAGATCACGAATGTCTTCAATTTTTCTACGGATCGAAAATTGCCCTTCCATAAGGTCACTCAACCTTCCGCGGAGGTTGGGATCTCTACGCTCTTCTTGTACAATTTCCCTTTCTCTTTCTCAGTCTGCTTCCACCCTTTCTTCCCATGGTCTCCAATTATAGGTTGTCCTATCCTCTCCAATGCACCTTATTAAGAATTTTTTCTCAAAAAAGACTTCCATCATTAACTTCTGAATTACATCTTCACTAGTGAAACTTTCCATGAAATATGGTAATCTTCCTAATTATCCCAACAGATTCGCCATTGTCCGGCACCCATATTCTATCATTTCAGGATTTTGTGCTGCAGACATGAGTGTCTCCATCATTATCCCATAGACATTGACAGGTGTGCCCTCCAGAGTTGCTTCCAAGATAAACAATTCTTCAGGTCTGACAATATCTGAGTTGGACTTGCCAAAGAGCGCTCCACTTAAGTAAAAGTGTAGTGCCAACAAACAAGGATCACGAATCCACTGACTATGGGCAGATTCTTTTTCGTAATCAGTTTGGCATGTTAAGTGATTCCACGTTGGTACAAGATTCCAACCAGGAAGTATCTTATAGAAACAATCCTTCGGAAATCCCAAATACTTTTCCAAAGCCTTTCTCGTGAGCTTGTATTCTTTCTCATGGTGGCGATAGATCAAATAGTTTTGTCTATCATTTCTCCATCCCACTGTAACCAGCATTTCCATGCAATTATTCACATTGTTCTCGAGAGTTAAATTGGAGTAAATGACAAAATTAAGTATTCGGAGATAATACATAATTCTATCAAATATACCCAAATGAATAAAACTATTCCTATGAATCATATAGGAACTCTTAAATTCATCAACTCAGATCATTTCATAATGATCTCCTTCTCCCTCTGAATAAATAGAGAATGGCGCTTCATACCATTCCTGAATATTCTTGGTCTGAAAAACACCGAATCTCGTCATATAAACCATTTTGTAAGAAAGAAAATTTGTAAGGAATGAAAGGATTTTGGAATTTGGAATAGATTTTGATTTGGAAAGAAGAACTCAGATTGCAGAGGTGGGTGATTGATGAACAGTCATGCATTAATTTTATAGAGTTTAGTGGAATAACTGTTGAATAGCTATCCAAACTATTGTAATTATTGTACAAGTCGCGATCGTGATCACAATTCGCGATAGTGACTAACAAAATTTTGAGAAACAGAAAGTTTTGTAGGAAATTAATGAGCGCGATAGATAGTCGCGAATGCAAATAGGAAAATAGAAGAAAATTTTCTGTTTATTAAGAATTAAGATTAAATATTATGACGTATCACCTCCAAGATGATTATTTCATAATATTTTCATATCTAGAATAAAATTAGAAAATTGTATAATCAGGAAATGAAATAAATAGATATAATAAATTTCTAGAACGTACTTGCTTTCCCCGGATAATTCGATCTCTAGAACGCACTTGCCTTCCCTAGCAACGATGCCAAAAACTTGTTCGCCACTTTTCTACTGATAAGTTTAATAACTTTTTCGCAAAGAGTTTGGTTATATATTAATGGTGCCAAAAACTAGTTCGTATAAAGTATAAGTGTTGTCAGTACCTCTTATCAAATAGAAAAATGATGATAACTGCAAGTATACAGTTGCGATGTAGTTTTAAAAGATATCGATCCCACTTCGAAAGACTAGCTGTAAAGATCAACAAGGAAGATAAAAGAAAGAAAATAAAATATATTGATATTTTGGATAAGAGGGTTAGAATGAAGAATAAGTACATGTAGATATGAAAGATTAGAGAATCTAAATATATAGATTTTCCCTACGAAATAAGGATAGTAGAGAAAACATGCAAGTTCAACAAAGATGTTACGATTCACTAAACTAATCTAATAGACTCGGTTCAAAATACCCAGATGTTCAATTATTCACTACAGAGCAACACATAAAATAACTTTTCTAAACCTAGCGCAAACGAATTAAGACAACTATATAAACCTGGACAACACCAATACTATGCTTAGTACGGATCGCTCTCACATAGCCACATTGACCAAGTTACCATTCCAAAAATGTTATCTCACTAAACAACGTTATATCACAGATCCAGTGATTATACACGGTATTGTTAACCCCGAAACTACTTTTGAAATTAACTCCAATGCATATAACTTGATTAATATAAAAGACTTAACACAAAATACGCATTATGACATATAGACATATCATAAACTTCGAAATAGAAAGTATAAGTAGAAAGCAAAGCAAAGTTGTAAGGTATGCAAATGAAAGCTAAAATTGATC
>CATIWQ010209227.1:0-10775 GCA_949673415.1 Euphorbia schlechtendalii
AACAAGTGCTCCACCCGCTCAAGTACTATCTTTTTTCAAGGAGGCAGATTAGTACAAGAGAGAGCTTTGCGGTAATAGGGGTACCTTAGACTTATGGGCTAATCCCTTCTACTACAATGTGTTATTATGAATATGTCAGAATTAAGAGAAAACAGAATAATGTGATCAATAATATTCGGCACTTATCCAAAATCTAAAACCTTTGAAAAACAAGTTTTAGAAAAATCCACAACGGAGTCGCCACTGTGAGCAGACGACACGGAGCAGTGGACCGAGAGTGCACGATTTCATAGGCACGGTCCACCGGGGTGTTTGAAAAAGAGAAAAGCACCGGGTCGGGGATAAGTTACTTATTTCTTAAGTGATCACATTATATTACATCTATAGAAAATCGTATTTTATTAATTATGCATATTCACACTTAGGTCATTTTTTAAGTTTATATGCATGATTTACGTATTGCGAAATAATAAATCATTCACAAAGTGGAATAATAAACCATCCACAAAACAGTAAGTAAATGCAGAAAGTAAAAAGCGAAAAGTAAAATTACAAGGCTTTCAAAAATCGGGGGATGCAAATGCCCGCTACCCTATTAACTACATTTCCCGTAAAAATATGTGCAATACCCGATGGAAAAATAAAAGCCTAAACATACATCTAACCTGCATCCACAAAGGTTAGCACAGGGGATATACCACGTATGTTTGATTTGATTTTATCGAGGCCTTTTGGCCTGATTAAAACATCGACGATTTCAAATTAGTTAATTTAAATAAAAATAGTTCATTTTTATTTACATGTATGTGGGTCAATTTTATTAATGAAAATGACCGCATGGCAAAATGTGAGATCTGTTATCCGGGAATATATTTTATTCCCTTCGTGGGGGTATTCTAATACAAAAAAAAATAAAAAAAATAAAAAAATAAATAAGAAATAAAAAGAAGAAAAAGAGAATTACAATATTTACAATAAAATAAAATAATTCCTAGGTTCACATGTAGAAAGAAATTAAGAAGAAAAGGAGGAACACGAAATAAGCAGCTCTAGGAACTCAGAGGCTTTACCCTTTTGGTGTGAATCCAGTTCGGCTTGTCCGTTCGATCCTCGGTAGCGTTCCTCGTTCGTTTTGTGTAGTTATGGTGATTTAACGTGAAAATAATGGTTATGTTGGAAAAGAATGTGTTTATCTATCCAAAAAGATAATTAAACTCGGGTTCTAAATTTATTTTAGGCCTGAGAATATCTAAGGAAATTTTTAAGAAATAGATGAATCGAAGTTTGGTTTTAAGATGAAGAAATTTTGGATCTAAAAGCGTTTTGGATCCGAGAAAAAAAAAGAAGAAAAAAAAATTATTATTGTTTGTATTTTTTTATCTGAGAGAGAGAATTTTTCTCTAAATTTTTTTTTTCCGTTAATTGAAAATGACTCCACTATTTATAGGAAAAAACCCGAAAAAACCAAAAAGGTAAGATTTTTCCGGTGAGGGGTCTCGCCGGGAAAAAAGTCCGGCGAGGCCCCTCACCAGAACTTTGACGAGGCCGTGTGCCTCGCCAAAGACTCTGGCCAGGCCATGCCTCGCCAAAGTCTAGCGAGGTCCACCCTCGCCAGAGACTTTGGCGAGGCCAAGCCTCGCCGATCCCTTTTTTGGCGAGGTTCGCCTTGCACTCCTTAGGCAATGCGGGTCCCCTAATCTGGTTTCCCATCATGTTATATGTATACATATATTTTTTATTTTATTTAATTTTATTTATTTATTTTTATTTTTATTTTTATTTTGAATTAAAGTCCCCCCCTTTTATTTAAATAAATTAGGGACGAGGAAGGCTCCCAAATGAAGATCATCGGACGATCGAAAATCGTGTGATTCGAGGTTGAAAATCTTGAAAAGCCATCATCATTGAACGCGCGAGCTGGTCAAAATTCCCGTGATCACAGAATGGTAACTTGCTAAATGTGGCTATGTGAGAGCGACCCGTACTAAGCATATTAATATTGTTGTCCAGGTTTATATAATCATCTTAATTCTTTTGCACTAAATTTAGAAAAGTCATTTCATGTGTTGCTCTGTGGTGAATCATTGAACATCTGTGTGTCTTGAACTGACTATGTTAAATTAGTCTAGTGAACATAATAATTTTGTTGAACTTGCATGTTTTCTTTGCTATACTTATTTCATAGGAAAACTCTATATATTTACAGTCTCTAGTCTTCCATACATATATCTATAAATTCTTCATTCTAATCCTCACAACTAAAATCCAAAAATATTTTATTTTCTTTATTCTGTTTTTCTTGTTGATCTTTGAGCTAGTCCTTCCCTTTGGGATCGATATCTTTTAAAACTATATTGTAACTGTATACTTGTAGTGGTCACCATTTTTCTATTTAGATAAGTGGTACTGACAACACCTGTTCGTATTTTGAACTTATATCTTATCAGTAGGAAAGTGGGAGATGAGGATTTTATCTTCATTATTAAATAAAAAATCCTTGGAGTTATTAAAGTCGAAACCTTGTGAATAGGCACCACCTCCATCTGGCGGTAGAAGTTGCAAAGCTCCTTGTAGGAGAGCTTACCCTCCCGTGGCGCCATTCTAAAGACATCTGCCACCCGAGTGATGATTCGATGACCAATGGAGAACCGATCCATGAAGATGTCAAAGTGGATGGCCCTTCTTGTCTAAGCCAGCCCCATCATGGCCACCACATCGGATGGCAGAATAGTAATCTCACCCATTGGTAGATGGAAGGTGTGAGTAGTCTCGGACCACCACTCGACCAAGGTGGTACAAGCCGGGTGGGAAAGATGTGGCATGTGCGTCGGTAAAATCTGGGCCAATGCACCCAAGTGGGTGGCATTGATAGCTTCCCAAAGTGTGGGATCCCCAACCGTGAATTCCACCATGTCCTAATAGCCCCTATGTCGGTGAAATTAGTGTAGATCTACGGCTGCAAAAGAAAATCAACAAGTACAAGCATTAATCATTAGGTCGATGAATATCCTTACCAAAGAAATGCACAAATTCGTATCCTTTTTGCATTATAATTATTCAGTCTCAACTAAAAGTAAATGTTTTCATTTGAAGTTTCAAATAATCCTAAAGTATGTAGAAGGAACAAAGGAAAAAGCCTAAAATACATCTAGAAAAAAAATTTAAGCCTCGTAGAAACTGGATGGTTTCTGCTAGTCGGACACCGTTAACCGCATTAGAAATGCCATTAAATGGCATGGGTGATGTTGTTAATGATATTGAATGATGTTGTTAACAACATCACAAATGTAGAAATAGAAACAGTTTCTGCCTGATTTTTACCCAAAGAATCCAAGTTTTTAAATTCAAATCCCCCACATTTGGGTTCTAAATCAACCTAAACTACTTATAGTCACTAAACAAGGCCTAAACATGCATCAATTTCGCATGAAAAAACTCATTTTCATTCAAAATAGAAAGTTAGGTTTTTCGGGGAAAAACTTGAATTAGAAGAGTTGTCGGGTTACCTGGACTACGGATGCGTGTTCCCCGAGCCTCGAGCATAGAGTGTTGATTGGAGAATAGTGGGAAAACCCAAGAAATTCATATGTCTCATCAAAATAATATCCCTTTGCCATGGAGAAAAGTTTGAAGTCTTGAATGTCGGGATGAGGGGGAAAATAAGAGGAGGGGATTACCTTCGAGTTGCTGGATTTGATCTTGCACAACATTTTGCTAAGGATTGGAGAGAAAAAACTTGGAGAAAGGAAGAGAAAGATGTTGTTTTTTAGGTAAAAGGAAGAAAGGGGGAAGCTATGTTTGTATTTTAAAAACTATAACTACAAAATCATTAACAACATTGGTAATGTCGTAACAACATGGGCTTTCGGCCCAGCCCACTTTGCACTTACTTTAGCCTTAACTCATTCCAATCCACCCAAATTCACTTGCAACGCATTATGACTTTATAAAAGGCTCCGAGGGCAATAGGTTAACTTCCAAAGCTTCACCAAATATTTTAGACTTGATCACGCAACTCGAGGAAATTATTAAATACTCATATTTTAATTCTTGATTGAAGGGGAAAAAATTTATGCTTTCAACAATCTCAATCAAATAATTAAAACATGCATTCATGGCTTGCATTTTCTTAGGAATCTCATTACATTTTCTAACTTTTTACAGTAAATGGACTTTCTACAGTCCACATCCTTTCAAACTTTTTATAGCCAACGGACTCTCTACAATCCACATCCTTTCACACTTTTTACAGTCAACAAACTTTCTATAGTCTGCACCCTTTTTCAAACTTATTATAGTTAATGGACTTTCTACAGTCCACACCCTTTTTCAGACTTATTAAAATCAATGGACTTTCTACAATCCACATTCTTTTTCAAACTTTTCACAATCAATAGAATTTCTATAGTCTATGCTTTTTTTAGACTTTTTACGGTCAATGGAATTTATACAGTCCACATCCTTTTTCAGACTTTTAGAGTCAACGGGCCTTCTACAGTCTACATCATTTTTCAAACTTATTATAGTCAATGAAATTTCTATAGACCGCACTTTTTTTCAAACTTTTTATAGCTAACAAACTTTCTACAATCCATATCCTTTTTCAGACTTTTTACAATTAATAGACTTTATACAATCCATATCCTATTTTAGACATTTTACAATCAAACTTTCTACAGTCCCCACCCTTTTTTTGAATTTTTATAGTCAAGGGACTTTGTATAATCCACATCCTCTTTCAGGCTTTTTATAGTTTATATCTCTCTTCAGATTCTATATGATCTGCACACGAGATTTTCAACCTTATGAATGGGAGCACATAGCTAACATCCTTCCCCCAACAATTTTAGTGGTAGCAACAAGTCAGAGGTCAACCTTCAAGGGGAAAACATTTCCAAATGGTCAATTAGGGGAAAAGAGAGGCCAATTCTCAATAACGCGGCACTATGATGAAAGCCTCCAATCATAGTAGAGTTTCCACCCTTAGTAGTGCCAACCACGACTAGTCAGGTATTATCTCTAAACCCCACTACTCTTTCAATAATGGGACCATATTGATCTCATATCAGTAATGATCCCACGAGGGATAGCTTATGAGCATGAGATTTCGCTCCCAACTCGCAAGTTCCATGATGAAGCTATAATTTTTTCTCTTGCTAGTTTTCCACATTTTACAAGGTCTTGAAATCATCTGGAGAATCCTACTTAATTTCTTTGGATCTTAACCTTCCTTAGAATCTTTTTAGAATAAAAGCATAAGACTAAAGTGCCATATAGTTAATGACATGGCTGATATTGTTAACGACATGGCCAATGTCGTTAATGATATCGTAGTAGCAGTAGAACCAAAATGGCCCTTTTTGCAATTATCACCAAAAAGGCAATCTTTGCTCACATGATCGGATTTTTCCTGCAACACCACACCCCACCACCTTACCTAAGACACTTTCCATCAAACATGTGCATTTGGATTTACAAAAGCAAAGCATGGCCTAAAGCTAATCTATGTTGACTTTGGATTGAAGGGAGCTCCTTAAAGATAGAGTTGAGTGTATAACCCAAGTTAATAGTACTTCATAGTACTGAGTAGTTTTGGAAATAGCAAACTTTTAAGGATAGTGAAGTTAATTGAGTATTGAGTATACTCTTAATTAATAAAGCTGACTTGAGTTTATTCAAGGGAGAATAATTCAGTTTTGTTGGATAATTAATTAAGTTATGACTTAGAGTAGGAAAAGGTGAGTTTGTGTTGAGTACTATATAGTTTAAGATTACTTCACTCAACTCATGCTGAGTTCTACTTTTATTCAATTAAAAGCACGTTCTGTTTAACACTCCGAGACTTAATGAAACATGTGCTACTAACATTGTCTGTGAGGGAATGGAATATTCTTTTAGTGCTTTTCAGGATAAAAGGCGCTGAAAATAACAAAGATTCCTATGGTCCTCACAACACCAAGAATGCCAGTATGGTTATCAGAGATTCCTCACTACAGTCCAAGTAAAAGGGATTTCTATTATGCACTACATCTCAAGTGTCTCCGCGCGAAACTGCCAACGTCAGCAAGGTTATCCAACAGGAAGACTCCACATTGCATTTTAGAGTGCCTCTCTCAGAACCAGATTGCTTGAACATAAATGAGAATTTGTCAACGGAATTTTATCACGCCTCAATGTTCAAATTCTATCTCTAAACGTATTGGAATATGTTTCCAATGAGAAGATTCAAAAGATTTGAAGAGATCAGAAATTGAAGATCAACAATATCGTAAAATTTGCAATGGCTACTTTGCAGAGCTTCAAAGTATAAATAGAAGACTAGAGCAGACGTTCAAACTTGGTGAATCACCTCGAATTTCTTAAAGAGAAAAAAACATTGCCCAAATTACTCTAGCTTTCAAAAGAAATTCCACCGCAAGCAATCAGTAAGCATCAAAGTCTTATCTGTTTGTAATAGAGAGAAATTACTAAGATTAACATTGTAAGGATTCAACGTTTCTATAAGTTGAATTCAGTTCACATTATTATATCAATCTGATTGTCAGTTTGGGAAGGGTACCCAAACTGAGTTGAGCAGGAGTTACAAAGAAAGGTACTTTCTGTAATAGTGTCTACCTGCTGTAAAGGCTTCTCTTCCTATTGAAGGAATGACTCACTAGTGGATTAAAGCTCGGAGATGGTATCCAGGGATTGGAGGTAGGCTAGCGGCTGAACCAAGATAAATCTCAGGTGTTGACGTGCTACCTTTAAGCATTTAGCTCGATCAGTGATTAGCTCATTCAACTATCTATCTCATTCATTATATTGCTTATTATATGATCTGTGCTGAGTAAGTCTTACTAAGCTAAAGATTGAAGACAAACTGTGCCAGAAAAGTTGAGCAGTTAATTCGTTTTTATATTGCACTTAGTACGCATACTCAGCATGCATATAAAAATTGAACTTGGTGATTAAACTTTAAAAATCTAAAAGTAACCAAGATTAAGCATTCACCCCCCCCTCTATTGTTGTTAAAAGCCCGTTTACGGACCAACAAGTGATATCAGAGCAATTGCTCAACTTTTAGACTAATCGTCTTTGAGTAAGATTCATAAATGGGTTACACCAACTATAATAATGGTTCCATTCAGGCAGTTTACCTTATAGAGGGAATGTCTATTACTAGACCACCTTTATTCGACGGTAATCATTATACATTCTAGAAAAATCAAATGAAATGCTTCATCCGTTCATAGAGCATGCAGGCATAGATCGCTATTGTGCTTGGTCCCAATCCCACAGTGTTGAGGAATGGTGTGCGTATGCCAGTCGATATAGAGGACTACGATGACACTGACCTGAGGCTTCTCAAAGAGAATGCCACAGCGATTAAATACTTACACTATGTGTTAGATCTTACTGAGTTCAATAGGTTCTCAGGATGTGAAACAACATAGGAGATCTGGAAGAAGCTGGAGATTACCTATGAGGGGATCTACAAGGTCAAGGAGTCAAAGATCAATCTCATGCTGAGGGAGTATGAGATGTTCTCGATGGGTGCTAGTGAGGGTATTCAGAGTATGAATACTTGTTTCATTAACATCGTTAATGAACTGAAGAGGCTTGCAAAGGAGTTCACCGAGGAGGAGCTCGTTAAGAAGATTCTCCGCACTCTTATAGTACAGTGGGATTCCAAGAAGAGCGCTATCGAGGAGGCTCATGATCTTAAGACCTACAACTATGATGAGCTGATAGGCACCTTGCTAATTCATGAGATGTCTCTGAGGAAATACTCAGATGGCTCCAAGAGGAATCAGGGCAAGGAGGACAAATCCATTATCCTTAAAGCAAATTCATTAGATGAGTCCACTACTTGTGACTCTGATGAGCAAATGGCCCTTCTGACCAGGCATTTCAAATGCTTCATTAAGAAGGATGGGAAATTCAACAGCAACAAGAAGTTTCTTGTTAAAACCAAGTCAACTCAGCATCGGCGAGGAGCTGAGGAAGGACTGAAGAAGGAGCACAGCAAAGACATCAAATGTTTTTTTTGTGGAGAGAAAGGTCACATCCAGTCGAGCTATCCACAGGTGAAGAAGGATAGGTTCAAGAAGAGGTTCTCCAAGAAAAATGAGGCACTTGCTACCACTTGGAGCGATTAAGAAGAATCTTCATCATCTGATGAAGAAGCTACTGACTCGGCCAACGTCTACTTGATGGTCATTGAGAATCATGGTGAAGGTTCATCATCTACCTCTGGTAGAGATCATTCCGCTATCAATTCTGAAGCTAAGCGTGATAAAGGATAAGCTCCTCAAGCTGAGGTACATTTTGAAGTTCCTTTGTCCATTGATGAATTCGCCCAAGCTCTCTTTGATGTTATGAAACTGACTAACAAATCAATGAAGAACATCAAAGAGATAGTGAGGAGAAGTGACGATCTGGGAGGTACTAATACTCCCTTTATCTCTTGATATCCGCTTTATTAAAGAAAAAGTTGAGTATCAAGAATGTGCTATCAGCAAGCTCACTAAGTAATTAGATAAGCTGACTGTTGAGATAATGGCTTTAAAGAAGAAAGGGGTTCCTCCTCCAACCAATAATCAAACTCAGAGTAACAAACTTGCAATTCTAAGAGGAAGAATTCTACTAAACAGAAGAAAGCAATTCAGCCCAAACCAAAAATATTGTGTAGTTTTTATGGGAAAGCTGGACATGCTACAGTTCTCTGTAGGCATAAAAATGGTTATTACGATGAGTATGACTAGTTAACCCTAAGCACTACTAAAAAAGGAGGACCCAGCTCCAAATTATGGGTACCTAAGAAAACGTAATTGTTTTGTAGGTGAACCTTAGATCCGCTGATGACTCTCGAATGTGGTATTAGGATAACGGATGCTCAAGGCATATGACTGGAGATGAAAGTCAGTTCATCACATTGGAGCACCAAAATTGTCATTGTTGGAGATAACCAGAAGGCAAGATTATAGGCTGTGGCACTGTTGGTGTCTCTCCTTCAATCGAAGAGGTTTCTCTTGTCAAGGGTCTAAAGTTCAATCTACTCTGCGTAGCCCACCTCTACGACAAAGGCAGGAAGGTGATCGCAAGGTTTTGACTCTGCTAATTCTGAGGGCTTTTATTTTACAAAGATGCCAAAAACCTTGTTCCCCACTCTTCTAGTAATAAGTTCAAAGTTTAAAATACGAACAGGCGTTGTCAATACCGCTTATCAAAATAGAAAAATGGTGACCATTGCAAGTATACAATTTCGATGTTATTTTAAAAGATATCGATCCCATAGGGAAGGAACCAATTTTAAAGACAAACTAGAGTTATGGAGTAAATGAAACTATGGGATTTATATTGGAGGGGTTTGGATGATAGACGGATGAATGGATAGATGTATGAACAGGCTAGAGAAGATGTAAAATATAGAGATATTCCTACGAACAAGTTTAACAGAGAAAAACATGCAAAATCATCAAGAATATTTCGTACACCAGATAACTTCAACAAATAAGGTTCTAGATGCCCTAATATTCAATAATTCACCACAGAGCAACACATTAGATGACTTTTCTAAATCTAGGGTAAACGATTTATGACACTTATAAGAACTTGGATAAATATATTACTATGCTTAGTATGGGTCACTCTCACATAACCATATTTAGCAAGTTACCACTCCAAAAATGTTAGCTCACTAAACAACGTTATAATCACAGATCCAGTGATTACACACAATCTTGTTAACCCCAAAATCACTCTTAAAGTTAACTCAAAAGCATATAACTTGATTAATATAATGATGTAAAACGAATTACTCGTTATGACACATAGACATACTATAAATTTTGAAATAGAAAGTATAAGCAGAAAATAAAGTAAAGTTGTAAGGTATGCAAGTGAAAGCTAAAGTTGATCAAACCGTATCCACTCTTTAATGGGAGTAGTCAATTCCTGCAATTCCTACGTCTACTTTGAATTCGGTCTCGGCTCGTATAGAACCTCCACTATGATGCTATTCTTTATGAATCTCGAATAAAAGAATGTTGAGGAATGAAAACTTTTATTGATAAGTGCTTTGAAATTACACTCATACAACAAACGCTCGAATCTGTGTAGAAATATAGTGATCGAAATAGGAATCGAATCACTTATACATTTTTCTTGCTAAGACTTTGAACGTAGCGAAATCTAGATATTACACTCTCTATCCATACACGTACACTATCAGTCAATGCCTTCTAATCATGCCATAACCATGCACCACAATGCCCCCACGAAATTGTTGAGTTTTGAACCCTATTTATAGAGTGTGAAGGGTTAAGTCTATCCAAACGAAGAGTCATCCACATTGGGGAAGAGTTGTATCACTTCAATATGATTGGATGTAAAGATTCATCCTCATCCTCATCCACAATGGAAAGGCACCTTTTCATGATTGGTTGACTTCCAAAAGGTATCTTTTCGGTTGGTAGTTAATGGCGATTGATGGTGGTTGATCATTCCTATCCAACGGTTGAAAAAAGAGAAGAGTTGACAAAAAACCATCAAGGTCGCAAGCGCAAATGTATGTCTAGACCGTGAATACTTGGTTGGCAATGATCTGTTGTGAAGTTTAACAAGTCATGACCATGATATATGTGTGACGGTCGTGACATGCCTTTTTCACATGATTCCTCTTTATGATTTCTACCAATCTTTGAAATTTTCGATCCTTTGCCAATTCCTCAAGTTCCACACATCTTTTTGCACTATTTTCACTCATTTTCCATAGAATTCCACTTTTGTTC
>CATIWQ010209285.1:0-10133 GCA_949673415.1 Euphorbia schlechtendalii
TCAAATCATAGTCTTCATCTTTTTCAATCTCCTCATATGTTCCTCCAAAACCAAACCATTTGATTAAATCCATCAAAGTGAACTTATATTCTTCCCCTTCATTCCTGAATTTCCTTTTCAAGAAATTCCCATCTTCTTAAATAGTCACTAATAACTTGAGAACCCATTCCTCGTTAAAAGGGAAATGCATGTTCACGAAAATTTCCAACCCAAATACCGAAAAATACTCCTCTACTTCCGCATGAATCCCAGCATCAATCGCAAAAGTAGGATCATAGAAAAGTGTACCTTGGAAATCAAATTCTTTGATCCTCAAGTATCTTTCAACTTCTTCTTCACCATAAATTGGAAAAGGGCATCCATACTTGTTTTATTGGTTGACCAATTTGTTCTTTCCCTTAGTTACTGCAGATTTCTTGGGAGCTATTGAATTCAAGAAAGAAAGATTTGTGTTTGATTTGGAAAAACAGTGAAAACCTATTTGCAAGAGATTGTATTTGTGTAAAAGAGTAATTGATTTGTGAAAATTACTAAGGAAAATAGGTATTTATAAAGGAAATTTGGTAATTATGGCTATTTCAACGGATATATTTGATTTATAACTATTTGAAATAGAGCCGTTATAGCTATAACTGCTGTAAAATTACACCATTCACGATCGTGAAAGATAGTCACGATCGTGACTTTCTCCAAACAGAATCAGAATGTTTTGACAACTAAATTCACGAGCACGATATAAGTCACGGTTGCGATATGTTCAAAATCCAAAAATTTTGTTCTTTTCTTTTATTTTTTTAGAAAAACACACTAACTTAAAATACAAACAATAAAAATATACTACTATACAATACTATATATATATGTTTTGGAAAACATAAGAGATTTAAGGATCAACGAAGTTTTTCAACCCTTGGACTTCATATTCATGGATGAAATCTAACTTAACAACTTCTTGGATGCAATCATCAATCAAGTCAAGTTTCATGCATATATCTTCATCCATTGGATATTTATCATCCTTGTCCATGTTAAATTCAATAGTATCATCACTTATCCTTAACTTAATTTTTCCTTTTGACACACCTATCAATGCTTTGCTAGTATGCAAAAAAGGTCTTCCTACGATTATAGGACATTTTTCATCATATGAAAAATCTAGCACAACAAAGTCTGTTGGAAAAACAAATTTATCCACTTTAACTAGTACATCTTCAATTATGCCATAAGGACGTTTAATAGACTAGTCAGCCAATTGCAAGACCATATTTGTCCTTTTAACTTCATCATTAAGCTTCAACTCTTTGAAGATCGATAAAGGAATAAGATTTATACTAGTCCCAAGATCACATAAACATTTTGGAAAGGAAATGTTTCAAAGTTTACACGGAATTGTAAAACTTCTCGAATCTTTAAGTTTAGTGGGCATTGTAGCAGTTATTATTTTGCTACAATCTTGTATTAAATATACTTTCAATATTCCTTCTAAACTACGCTTACAAGATAAAAGTTCTTTAATAAACTTACTGTGGTTTGGAATCTGTGTAATGATAAGTGTATATTTACACCTATAATCATGATATTTTCAATCATAAAACACTGTGGTTTAAGTCATTTTATACTTCATATAAAAGATTTCACGTGGTATGTAGTTGTTTTTGATGTAAATGCCGAAACTAGGTAAATCTTGGGAGTAAATGATCAAAAGTGGAATTCCATGGAAAAAGAGTGAAAAAGGTGCAAAAGATGCATGGAACACAAAGATTTGGCTTAGGATCAAAGTTGTCAAAGATCGGCAAAGTTGCAAAGAAGAATCATGAAAAAATAACATTTCACGATCATGACATCTATTCATTATCGCGACTGGTCACTCTTCATAAGCAGAAAACTGCCAATCAATGTTCACGATCATGACATGAGATTCGCGGTCACGACTTGTGACGGTTAATGCTTATCTCTTATCAACTACCAACCGCCAGATAAGAACCATCAACCGCCATAATGGGCATCAACTTCTAACTGAAAAGACACCTTTTGGAAGTCAACCAATCATGAAAAGGTGCCTTTCCATTAGGGATGAGGATGAATCTTTGTATCCAATCAAAATGAAGTGATGCAACTCTTCGCCAATGAACATGACTCTTCGTTTGGATAGACGCAACCCTTCACACTCTATAAATAGGGCTCCAAAATTCCACAATTTCATGTATGGGATGATAGGCATGGTATGTGGTATATAGTGTATGCGTGCATACTTAGTTTTAGAGAGAAAATCATGTAGATTTCGATTCGTTCTAAGTTAGCGAGAAAATGTATAAGTGATTCGAACCTTATTTCGATCACTAGATTTCTTTACATATTCGAGTGATTGTTGTATAAGTGTAATTGCAAATCACTTATCAATAAAATTTTTCAATCTTCAATATTCGTTATTCAATATTCACAAAGAATAGCATCCTAGTGGAGGTTTTGTACGGGCTGAGATAGAATTCAAAGCAGACACAGGAATTGAAGGAATTAACGACTCCCATTAAAGAGTGGATACAGTTTGATCAATTTTAGCTTTCACTTGCATACCTTACAACTTTACTTTGTTTTCTACTTATACTTTCTATTTCGAAGTTTATGATATGTCTATGTGTCATATTGTGTATTTCGTGTTGAGTCTTTTATATTAATTGAGTTATATACTTTTGAGTTAACTTTAAGAGTGATTTCAGGGTTAACAAGATTGTGTAATTTCACTGGATCTGTGATTATAACGCTGTTTAGTGAGCCAACATTTTTGGAATGGTAACTTGCTAAATATGGCTATGTGAAAGCGACCCGTACTAAGTATAGTATTATTGTTATCCAGGTTTATATAATCATCTTAATTCGTTTGCACTAGACTTAGAAAAGTCATTTCATGTGTTGCTCTGCGGTGAATAATGGAATATCTGAGTGTCTTGAACCGAATCTGTTAAAGTAGTCTAGTGTACGTAATATCTTTGATGATTTTGCATGTTTTCTTTGCTATACTTGTTCATAGAGATATATCTATACTGATTTCTTTTACTCTAATCAATTCATACATTTATCTATTTATTTACCATCATATCCCAACAAACCCATCAACAATAAAATTATCTATTTTATTTTCTTTGTTCCATTACTCATGTTGATCTTTAGAACTGAATTCCTTCCCTATGGGTTTGATATCTTTTAAAATTACAAAGCAATTGTATACTTGTAGTTATCATCATTTTTCTATTTGATAAGTGGTATTGACAACATTTGTACTTTAAAGCCAAAATCTTCGGAACAAGTTATTAAACTTATCAGTAGAAAAGTGGCGAACAAGTTTTTAGCACCATTGCCAAGGAAGGCAAGTGTGTTTTAGAGATCACGAGACTATGGTACGTTTTTATATATATATTTTTATTTGTTATTTCTTAAATTTTATAGATTGTTAATTCATAACCTAGATGTAAAAAGAATATGAAATAATAATCTTGGAGGTGATACGTCATATTATTACGTCTGAATTTACGATAAATAGAACAAATTCTTCTATTTTTCCTATTCGAGTTCGTGATTTTCATTCGCTGTTGTGATTTCCAACATAAAACTTTCTATTTCTCAAACATCTATAAGTCACAATCACGATATATAATCACGATCGCGACTAGTGCGATAATTGCAGTAATTTTGCAGTTATTCCACTAACCCCTATAAAATTAACATGTGGGTGATCATAAATCCTCACCTCTGCAATCTGATTTTCTACCTTTCAAAGAACAAATCTTTTCAGAATATGATATTACTTCATTTCTTTTAATCCTTTCTTTCATTCACAATGGTTATCATAAATAAATCCAACCTGGTTCCACCTACAAATCTCTAGGAATGGTATGAAGCTCCATTCTCGATCCACTCTAGAGAAGAAGGGGATCATTATGAAGTCATAAGGGTAGCTGAGTTTAAGAGTTCCTATACTATTCATAGGAACAAATTCACTAACCTCAGTGTATATGACAGAGTTATGTATTACCTAAGGATACTTAATTTCATCATCTACTCGAATATGACACTGGGGAACAGTGTAGACAATTGCATGGAAATATTGGTCACACTGGTTTGGAAGAAAAAAAGGAAGAACTTCTTAGTCTATCACCACCATGGGAAAGAGTATATGTTAACAAGGAAAGTGCTGGAAAAGTATATGGGTTTTTCGAAGGATTGCTATTATAAGATGCTTCCTTGATGAGATCTGTTACCAACTTAGAATCACCTGACTGGCCAAACTAAGTACAAACGTGAATCTACTAATAGCCGGTGGATTCTTGATACATGTTTTCTCGCACTACACTTTTATTTAAGTGGTGCATTGTTTGGCAAGTCATCATTCGACCTTATCATTCTCGAAGAATTGTTTCTGTTGGAAGCAATTTGAGATAGCATACCTATTGATATTTCGAGGATTATGATGGAGACACTCATGTCTGCTATGCAGAATCTTAGAGTGACAGAGTACAGATGTTGAACTATGGTAAATCTATTAGGCCAGATTGGGAGAATGCCCTATGCCACCGAAGTCTTTACTGATGAAGATGAAATTTTGGAGTTAGCTACAGGATGTTTTCTTCAAGTATGGGTTTCTAGTCAGATGCATAGGAGTTTAAAGAATCATCTATGATTGGAAATCATGGGATGACAGGGTGGAAGCTGATAGACGTCGAGAACGGGAAATCATACATAGTACAAACCAACCTCTGCAAAAGGTTGAATGAACTTATGGAGGCACAGATCTCGATTTATAGGAAAATCGATGACATTCATACATTGATGTTTGATGTCGAGCGAGATTTAAGGGAATCTTACCACAAGATTAACCTAATGATAGAATCACTTCCCCCCAATTGAATATTCATTTTTAATTTAGATTTAGGAATTCTATACAGTTTGTTATTTCTTGTTTGTTTTTGTTTTCTTTTATATGTTGAATTGTATGTCTATCACAAATGTGTTAAATAGTAAATAGTAATATTTATATTAAACATGTTTATGTGTTTCCCTTAAGTTTTTCTATGACTAAGTCTAATAATATTGAAAAGATAGAAGGAAAACAGAAAGTCATGACCGTGACTACAGATCGCGCTTGTGACAATATGTAATGAAACTTTATGTTTCTGTGAATAAGGAGGACACGATCATGACAAGCCTTCACTATCGTGATACGGGCAAAATATAACTGTTATAGATCACGATTCAACATGTGACAGAAGTCCATAACTGCCATTAACAGCTAGTTTGAAGGATAAACGACTATATTGACTATTTTGACCAATTAGAGACCTCTTGGAACTCTATAAATAGGTATGAGTTGAACCCTAGCCATCACAACCTTCTATTGTATTCTTTTACAATCAAAAACCTTTTCTTTCAACCTTCACTTCAAAACACCAATATGCCTAGTGTTAAGGTAGTGGCAAATAGGAGAGAAGTCCCAAATTACCAAAAAGAGTACAATTGTCCTTTTCCAATTCGCACAAGAGAAGAAGGTAAAAGATTCCAAATTCTCAATAAGTTGGAAATAAAGGGATGATTTTTCTTGACATGGTTTTCATGGAGACTCTAGGACTCCCTGAACAAATGAGGATGTATCTTGCTGATTTGGGTTTAAGCCAATTTGTGGGGATGCGATTCCACAAAATCGCGATTAGATTTTAGAATGTCTAGTGACATTCAATTTTGAAGATAAAAGGAAGAGGGTGATTCAATTTCGCAACCAAGGGAGGCAATACAGCATCACAAGAGAGATGATGGGTGTTTGGTTCGGATTTGAAATTGTAAATTCATCAAGTATGACAGACTCTTTTCAACCAAATTGAGTTTGGGCAGATTTAAAGGGTAAGAGAGCCTTCGACCCAAAAAATTCTCCCAATAAACTTATTAAGGATGAGTGCATTCTTCTTCTCCACAAATACCTTTCCACTTCAATATTTTGTCGAGTAGAGAATACCAAAGTCCAAAAGAAAGAATTGTTTGTTCTTTCTTGCACTTTGATGAAACAAAAAGCGAAATTCATGAATATTATATGGGATATGATAAAGAAGAATTCTACAAGTATGAGAAATAAGATTTGGGTGGCCAAAATTATCACCGCAATCATCTTGGGTGCAAGAAGCGAACTCCCCTATGTCCAACAACCGGATGAGTATTTTCGCTATATAGATGGGACTTATTTAAAGAATATTGGAATTCTTTAAGAGAACGATGGTGTATATTCTTTCTATTCCTACTCCAACCACACCAAGAAGACAATCTCGACTCAAGAAGATTCTTCTGTTGGACCATCCAATCCAACCGCTAGATGTCATAATGGAAAAGCTCCAATGATCGAAGAAGAAGATGAAGAAGAAGCTTAGGAAGATTGGAAGGTTAATGCAACAAAAATTGGACAATTGCCAAGCGAAACTTGGAGTAATGAAGAAAGACATGAAAATTCTAAAGAAGAGTAATAAATAGATGCTTCGAATATTACTTTCTTTCTTTAGAAAAAAAAATTGTTAATTTACTCCTGGTCCCTCAGATTCTTCTTCTCAATAGAATGGGTTTTCTCTTTTCTTTATTTCTCCTTTTCAAATTTTTAGACTAGTTGCTAGTTGTTTGCTTTTAGTTTTTAGTTTTTATAAAATTCTTCCACAATGAGGATATTGTGTTCTTTAGTGTGGGGGGGATTCTAAATCCTAAAAATCCAAAAAAAATTGAATAAAATAAAAAAATAGAAGAATTTGAAAAATTTTCTTGATTTTATTATTATTTATACATTATCCATACCTATACTATACTAATATATTGTCTAAGGTTATTGTGAGTGTTAGGTATTTCAAGTTTGATGTTAGTGTATATTTCGAACAAAAAGTTTTGTATATACCACATGGTTGAAACTATTAGCGTTTTAACACAACATTTATCAATTTGGCAAGGAAGAGTGGTGAGTAACATTCAAAAGCAACATTCCAAGTAATTTTCGATATATATTTCAATGCAACATGAATTATTATAAGTTACACTACAAGAAAACAGATATTTTGCAACGGATAGCTTGCAACAGAATATTTTCCGTTGCAAATTCGTTAGCTTGCAACGGAAATTACAAGGGAAATCAAATTCCGTTGCAGAATTATTATAACTGATATAATAAATTTTTTTGCAATAGAAATTGCAACTGTTTAGAAATTTCGTTGCAAAGAAGTTAGTGGGTAAATATGGAGGGAAATTTTACAACGGATTTTGTAAGTGATTTATAATTCTGTTGCAAGTATTTTTTCGTTGTATGTTACATTATAATAATTGAAATAAAAATAAATGATGAATAAAATAAAGCAGATATTTTTCAGTTCGACCTAATAAAGGGTTTACCCTCTACTTCTCCTTTCTCACTTTGGTCTCATGGCCGCCGCCATGACTAAGGGTTTTTTGTTTCCATCCATTTTTTCATCAAATGGACGTGCTCCCTTTCAACTATGTCAGACCAAGTTCTCTTTTTCTTGTGATTTACACCCTCATAAAATGAATTGGGCAGTAAACCTAAAATGAAACCTTTCCTTATCTCCGATTTTAGCAGCCACTTCCCCCTCTTTTACTTCGATTTCAGCATCCACTTCCATATATATCTATGATTTCAACCACCTCTTGTGCCTCATCATGAGATTTTCAACCACCGTGAGCTTCACCGTCTATCTTTTACGCCACCTTGCTGTTGTCTTCGACCTCACCACCAGCTCCACTAATAGGTTCCGATTTCTCCTTTTACCCTTCTTTGTCATCTGATCTCCTCATTTCCGGCAAGCTTTCCATTCCCAGTTAGTTCTTCACTCTCATTTCCCTTTATTACCGCCGATTCTAGTTTGTTCATTTACTTTTGTGAAATTAGGTTTATGTTAGTAAAATTAGGAGTTATGTTTGTGAAATTAGGTTAGTTTCAAGATTAATTGTTTTTGAAATTTTCTTTGGGTTTGTTTAATCGTATTTGTGGAGCTTTTGTTCCATTTTGTCAGGTCCTTGGTTGTAGAGATCCCTATGTGATGATCTTCTTCCTCCTAATCAATATTGAAGTTTGAACTTTTTGTTTTATAGTTGGAAATTGGATTTAATGTCATTATGTTTTGGTGATTTTGTTGGTTCCCTCATGAAATTGAAGTAGATTATATCGATGAATGTGTTATCTTGTGTTCATTATTGATGTTGTATCTCACAGTTAGAGATGAAGTCAATTGAGTGTTGATGTGGTTCTCTGAAAGTTAGTTTTTTTCTATTTATTAAATGAGTTTAGCTTTACATAAACTCTTTTAAAATTGATAAATTCTTTTGAGTAGCATTGAGTTTTGATAATGAAGTTTGTATGCCTAAGAGACAATTATCAACTGATTTCCCATTGCTTTATTTTTTAGATTTTCGATATTCGATGTGGCTGCTGCATCTATTGCTCAAGTGCACTGTACCACTGAAAGATTATAAAAAAGATTAGAACTTCTAGTGAGTGATTATAATTTCTTTATTAATTTTTTGAGTGATTCTGCTTCTTAATTAGTTTTGAGTGATTCTGATTTCAGTAATTTGATTCAACGAATGGTTTGAGTGATTGATTTGAGAATGGCTTCCGAATTTCTTTTATTCACGGGCAGTTAAATATCAATGGACTTTTAAAATTAGCAATGTGAACCATTGTAGAACACCATAGAACTCTGTTACTATTAGCACTTTTGGTCTCTCATAAACTTGACGAGAGAGATGAGTTTGTTTATGAATTTTAGTTTAGTTATACAAACTTGAAATTGCAGTACAATGTGGATACCATTAGGCTAAGTGACATCCTTAGATCTATCATCTTTTTGCTTCCTGCTTTTAACTTATATATAATCTGTTATATCTTAAAGAAAGCCAAATATGAAAAACTATACAGATAAAATAGAATATATGGTGGCCATCCATTTTAGCTATACAAATAAAATGGAATTCAGGAATTTTAACTGTATACAGGTTGTGCTTATGGTCTTTAGACTGCATTCAGTGGGAAATCTGGCCCTTTTATGCTTGTGATGGTTGCCAGTTTTGTATCTGCTCGACTATTCTTACAGTGTTGTTAGATAAAAATGACCCTCGTCTCATTTGTATACCCCTTGCATAGTCTATAATCAAAAGGAACTATCATTGTCTACAATACCAATGCTTTTAATTCTAGCAGATACACTGTGTCCATATCACGAAGTCTTTCATTATTTTGAAATGGTCCCTTAATAATTGATAACTTTTATGACTTATTGACTGGTTTCTATTCCTACCATTTCATTTTGGCCCATAGCTTTTGAGTTGCCATGAAAATGATATATTCTTATCTTTTTCACAAGTGAAAATGTCTGATTTTGTATCTGCTTTTAACTCACAAGATATTTCAAATATGATATATATAAATGCCACCTCACAATTTTACCCTATAATTTAGTACACTGTTGGTTGGCTGAATGTGACAGCATTTAACGTTTTCCCTACTTATTAATCATCATTATTGTTTTTGTCCCATTACCCTCTTCTACTTTATTTATCTGATTGGGTTTTATACGATCTAATAGCATTTTCCTACCATCAAAAAGAGAATAAATTAAAGAGATCTCTGAGATATGGGGTCAATCTGGTTTCTTGGCTTCTTTATGCTCCTTTCAACATCATCATTTGCGACATTTCAAGGCATGTAATTTCTTTGTTATCTGAACTTCTACATCATAATTCTGGTTCTGTTTTTTAACATTACAATTGATGCTTTGCAGAAGGCAAGTCATCAAGCAATCAGTCAAGCATACAGCGTAGGGCTTGCCTATACCAAAGATTTTGCATAAAGAGGTATTTCTTCTCAAGGAAAACAAAATGAATATAGAAAAGTACACCGTAGGGCCTACATATACCAAATTACACGCTATAGTTTGATAGTTAGTTATAATAACAAGGTTGATAGCTGCTATATTTGAGTAATAATAACATGTCATTTTTAAGCGTGTTTTATATAGACTGTACATTTTATAAGAATTTTATACAAGTTTGAGGTTTTGATTTGTTTTTACTATGCTCTGATTGGTAGAGTTATGGATGACCAT
>CATIWQ010209312.1:0-11777 GCA_949673415.1 Euphorbia schlechtendalii
ATCTTCTAGTTTCTCCTAGTACCAAAAATAGAAAAAGGAAACACAAACCATAACTAGATCATTATGCTAATATGAACACACATTAGTCAAATGCTAGATGAACATGAGATCTCATTAAGCAGAAAGCAGCCAAGAAATGCACACTTCGTCAAGACATCTGGTTTCAAAAATAATTTGCTGTTACTTCAGATATTGCATGTGCAAACCTGAGAAACCAAAAGGCCACCCCCTTCCTCTATGTCATCATCAAAGTAAATACCCAGCAGATCTTATAACCAAGATTCAGACAATCTGATGATTTACATAATATATTTTTGGCACAAATGTGAAAGAAAACCTAAGTAGTGAAGCATTCACAAACATAAAATCCAGAAGGATGCATTCAAAGAAACATTCTTCAGGCAAGTATGCATAAAACAGCACCGTTGTCCAGGTATTTCAGATTCGTAGCAACTCAAAATTTCACAGAAATCCATAATTGTCTTTATAACAGAGATGAACAACCCCAAAAATGATTATATTAAAAAACAATAAATAAATACATCCCAAATCTCCAGAGTCCCAGACCTGAATGACATCTAACAGGAAACCAAAGGGATAACTTAGGAAGTAAATGCCAAACAGAAAATTCATATGATACAAATTTTTAAATGTAAATTCACATTAACCAATTCACGGTACTGTATCCAATTTCGCACCTTGACATAAATAGTAATAAGGTGCCCAGGGAGTAAAACTTCCTGATTTTGCAAGGAATCTGGATTGTCTAGCATTGAAGTTTGGTCTACCAAGGAGAAAAGCTTCTGCAACATGAAACTAAAATACCAAAATCGTATTGAAAGTTCAGCATGAGAGCAGCAAAGAATATTCAAGATAGAGATAGAAAATCATTATTTATGAAAATAAAATTAGGCATATTACAAAATGTAACTGATACAAATTAAAAAGAAAGAGGTAGTAGCTAACATTAGCAGATTGAACTTGTCATCATAGTTATTAAGATGAACAAATATATAGTCTTTCAGAACAGCATGAGCCACCTGCATAAAAGAAGAATAAAGAAGAAATAATTACAAAAACATAAGTTCTCACAAACTTCAAATAACACAAGGTTCCCAGAATCTTTATTACTAGCTTTGCAGCTTGTAAGACTATAAGAGAATGGCAGAAAAATAAGAGAATTTAACTGACCTTAGAGGAAGTTTCTTTCTCCAGCTCCTCAAAAACGGGTCTAAAGTGTTCCCCTGTGCAAGAAACAAAAATTAAAACAAGTCAAAAACTAAATAACATAAAAAAATCATGTTAGTGCCAATTATGAAAGAACACATACCAATATGTTGCAAACATTCACCCTGAGTAAAAAGAGATAGATCCCTAACTTCATCGAGAATAATTTTCGCCCTTTCACCCACAAGTTGAGAACCAACAGCTCCTTTTTCCTTCTCATATTTCTCATTATAACAACTTGTCAACTGCTCATAAATTTCACGATCTGTAGTCTCAGAAAGTGCCTGTTAACAAAAGCCATTAGATAATTTGACAATCATTGGGGCAAACATAATGACGAGTGACTAATAATTTCATCAGCATTTGGGCTTGAAATTTGAAAAATTCAAGATAACACCTATTACCACTAATTTACAAACCCAAGATCATATTTTAAATTTTCTTCCTCATTAAATATATATGGCAGGAAACCATAAAGTCTTTGCGAGAAGTTGATCAGTTTTGTTTGTAAAGCAAGATGCACATTCTATATGTAAGTGATGTGCTTATCAAGCCATCTAGTACAAGAAAAATACCAATACCATATGTCGAAATGAAATAATATGACAAAACAATAACGGCAAAACATATTGGTACCTAAAGAAATGTGAAGAAAAGTTTATTTTTCAAACCAACATGGAGAGAATCTATATAGGCCGCCAAGTTCAGTATTGCTGAGTAAATTACAGCATGAAATTGCACAGAGATCTAAGTGTACTGTGCACATGTATAACCTGTGAAATGCTCATAAGCAGCATAATACCTTCAGGACAATGCCAACAGGCAGCAAATACTCCCTTCCTTGTATCCTGTGAACACCAATTCAAGAATCTGATTACATTTTTAAAAGATAGAAGCTAATATAAGCTTCCAAAAACAGAGGATGGATGGCTTACCAAAACCCGAGCCTTGCACTCCCATTACGAAGGTAATACAATTTAACTGTTATTGAAGATTGATCTGTTAATGAGGATTGGTATTCTCTTACACATCTGGAAAGGAAATTAAAAGAAACATGATAAAAAATGTAGGTTTGGAAAAAGTAATTTAGAACACATATACAAGCAAGAGATCAAAAGCCAATGATTATACAGTGAGGAGCTTAGCAAAATAGTAAGAAAAAGAACATGATGTTAGTCTCCAACAACTAGAAATTATCAATCCCCAAGCAATGTATTAATTAACTCTCTGACGCCATCAGCTAATATGTATCATGTATTTGCTCACATGTTCAAATCAGAAAGATGAAAAGGGGGCATTAACATTAAAGCTCAGAAAGTAAGAACCTTATAATAACAGCTTTATCAGTATATCCTTCCCGACGATCACGAAATGAACCCCTCTCTGTACTCATTGGCTGAAACATAAAGCATCAAGTCATGAATGCAATTGGAAAATAAGCAAATTGAAAATAATTTGAAATATAGTATTAGAAGAGAAAGTAGGTAAGCTGACATATTGTCCTTTTTCTATGTGAACAGATAACGCCATAGTTGAAACCAAAATTTTGTCAAGGGAAATGTAATTAGCTATTAACTAAATATAATAAATAAATAACTATACAAGGAAGAAGTCTAAGAGCCCTAGCTATCCACCAAATTTAGTTTTTTGCTTATCACTACATGGGCTACTTACATAGTTCCGTTTTGGCATTATTAGTAGTCGAGCAACTCTCTCAAGCCCGTTCAAAATGAAGTAGCTGCATCACATTATAAAACTGAGTAAACATGATAGACAATGCAAGTGCCAATATTGTAACAAATGGCAAATATCTTTAGGGTTTAAAATGATACTACTATATATCATTATAACATACACTCAATGTCTACATTTAACCCACAATCAATGCTGTCGAGAACCATGATCATATAAATCTTTAAGAAAAAGTTACGTTCAAATACATTTATAACATTCTAGTGTCTGAGATACACAAATAGATGCTAGTACTTCAGAACTAAGTACAGAATATACATCTCCCTAAGTAATGGCACTCTTTCCTACACATATTTAAACAAATGGTTTATAACATCACATCATATTCATTACAAATATCACTTAATTAACTCAACAAATTACTAACTATCATGGTACATGCCTACTGAAAATAATCTATTACCTATAAAAATAGCCCCTGTATGATGTTATGATCAAAAAATACTTTTTAACCTGTGTAGTAGAATATTCATAATTGCTATGAAGTTAAAACGTAGATAAAACTATTTCCATTAAACTTTAATAATTTGCACTTGCAATACATCAATAGTACCGAACGTGAATAAACACATTACAAACATGAATAGCGCAAAATCTAAACAAAAATGAGATCACGACATTTTGCCAAAGTTTATATATGCCAATCTAAATTAACTTACTTACCCACCCATCTCTGCTGCCTCTTCCTTTAATGAAACCAACTGTTGGGAACTGGCACCATACAAATGGCAAAGCCTTGACTGAATTACATATATCAACGTAAAGACACCAAAATTTGTGAGACTTCAACCACAAGGAAGGCATTAATTCATCAAGGAAATAATCAACAAAAAATACAGGCTGATCAACTACATCCATGTGAATTGATTACACATAGCATCTTTTTCAAATCTCCAACAGTTAAAAGGAGGTAGCCCAAATTACTGTTTTTGGTTCAAAGGTAAAGCATGCATGTAAAATTTGTTAAAGATGTCAAATTACAGCCTCTACTTGATTATAATACTCTCTCTCACAAGAAAAAATCAAATGACTGACACAGAACCCAACAAGACCATCACTGCAATTTCAGAAAAAGCATACAATTCATCAATTTTATTTGAGGAATTGTAAAAAATGTTAAAGGAAACAAAAGATAGAGACAAATAATTTTTTTAAAAAAAAAATGGCAATGTAAAAAGTGTTAAAACAACAAGAGAGTTTGACGGAAACCTTAAAAGTAATTTAAACTTTGAGCACACAGTAATAGCATGGCTCAAGCTTATACAAGAAAGTGAAAGTATAGAAAAGTGTCAAAAATGCATCTTAGGCATTACCAAATAGTCGAAAAGGCTTTCGACTTACTGGCTGTTGAGCTCTCCCAGTGCATCAAGCTACAGAATTTCTGGAGCTCGCCATAGGGAAGCCGCAAAAACTAACCACCTTTGTTTGACAACGAACATCATAACCAAAAAGAGTCAAGCTTCTATTTGCGAAGTAAGAAATTGTTTTTTTCGAATGACCAGTGCAATACAAAACTGATAATGTAAGTTCTACAAAATGGTATTTAATCTAGAAAAGTAGAAACGAGTTCAAAGTTCAAACTCACATATCCAAATTACATAGTGTCTTGAACAAACTACGTTAAAAGATTGATTGGCACGCACCAGATATCAACACAAACTCCAACATATGTTTCATATGAAAATTTGTCCCATTTTGTATGTTCATCATATGGATTCAGCATAAAGCTTTCAGATGGAAATCTGAACAACTTAACAAATTCATTTGTAACCTAAGAATAGATATACATCATCAAATATGTTGCCAGTAGGAAAGCTCTCCATTTCCAAGTAGAGGAGGTCCACTACCATTTTATATTCCATAATTTGCACTTCTGAAGATACCAATGTCCTACTTCTGAACATTATGGTATGACAATAGGCCAAATGCATCATTACCCCCCTCAACTTAGTATCAAAAGCTGGATGCCACCCGGAACTTACAAAAGGTCCAGATTCCCCCCTCAACTTGGCAAAAATGAACCACTTAACCCCTTTTTGATGACATGGCAGCTTATGTGGAGAATTGGAAAGTCAAAGCAAGTGGTATTGTTTTTAAAGACTAAAAAATTATACATAACCATTTTCTTTTTTTCCCGTCCCTTCACTTTCTATTATTCTTCTGGCGTAATGCCAACATTTTCCGTCCAGCCAGTGGCGAAATCAGTACCGGCAGAATAATTCTGTGCAACAATCCAACCAAACACCATCTTTTTACTCTTCTCTATCCTTGTGTAATCTTTGTCCCCCTCTCAACCAGAAAAGCATTTCATTTTAAAATTTAAAGTATCAGTTAAGAAGCTATCTCCGACGGGGCAGTTCAACAGTTTAAACGGGAGGAGCTCCATGAAATTAAAATACCAAGAAGATGAGGAAATAGTACCCACAACATGGTTTCTCAACAAATTGAGGTAAATTCAAATCCTCATATCTGTAATTTCAGGTAGAATAGCGTCCAAAAGATCAATTCTACTGAGATCAACAAATGTTAACAACTGACATTGGCTTATCTCCGGCACCACGGAACTCGAAAACTGGTTGTGTTTGAAATCCATCTTTGAAAGTTACTGTAATTTCCCAATTTGAGGTGAGATTGGATCGGTGAACTTGTTATCGTCAAGAAGCAATTTTTAACTATGAAAAATATCCAAAAGCTGGCAGGACGGACCCAGAACTCCGATTGTTTGAAAGACTAACCTGGCCTAGATTCAACCTGAACCCGTCAGTCAACGGGAAGTTGCCGGTGAGAAGATTATCTTAAAGCACAACTTGGGTTAATGTTTATGTTGACAAATAGATGGATTTAGGTTTATTTTTTAACTTTTTAAATGGTAAGCCTCATGTAACAATTTCATTGGTTTTAATTTTCAAATTTTAAAACGTGGTGCCACGTGGAGCAAGTGTATTACACTCTCCAATGCGTGACTGGGGAAGTTGGATTTGGGGGGTCAAGTAGTTTGTTTTTGTCAAGTTGAGGGGGTATCTGGACATTTCGTAAGTTAAGAGTGGCATCTGGCTTTTGATGCCAAGTTGAGGGGGTTAATGATGCATTTGGCCATGATAATATAAAGTATATTATCATGTAGGAGTCCAGTATTCAACCTGACGATGATATGGTAAAACCATCCCCATGGATTCATTAAATTCAATTCTAAAACATCATTCGTCTCCAGGTTTGAAAATTCATTCCCCTTCAAATTTCTTTACTAGAGGTTAATAGTGCATTTTCAAGTAAGGCATCACCAAAATGCATGTACGCAAAGCAGACGAAATCCACTTTAGAAGGGCAATTATACCCACCAGCTAATTCATAACACAAATTGAAAATAAAAAATGTACAACTATACTGATGGTAATAGTTATGAACCATATTGAAGTACCAACCTTTAACATTATAGGAAATTCACCAAAATTGAATTTCTCTCTAATAGCTGCTTTACCATGATACTCGAAGCAAACATCTGCCTCAAACTTTCCTGTATAAGAGCACTTCGCCTGTCGACACTGTATAAGAAAGAAAAAAAATTGTAAAGTACATCAGATAACGCACAAAATGGAAATTTAGTAAGCAAATCAAGGAATACAAATGGGGATAATAATACTAACTTCAAAAGGATATATAGGTTTGTGCTTCGTTTTTGAACTTTCCTTCACAGGCTCATAAATTCTAGGATTACTCAGGTACAGTAGACACCAGTCAAGGAAGCATAAATACATGAGCACCATTAACTAGAAATAGGAAAAGTGACAATTATATGCTGAAAGATTAAAATACGAAAAGGATATATTTCAAACTGGTATTGGAGAAAGGGTCATGCAATTTGACAGGCTTGACATTATCCATCATAATTTCCAGCCCTCGTTCCACCATGTAATCAAACGAATCTATATGATGTCTGGTTAGCTCTTCCAACTCCCTATAGTCCCCCATTGTGGTGCCTGATTTTCCCCTCCTTTCCACCATTTATTTTTTCCTCTTCCAAGTTTACAATATTAGGTTAAACTGAGGCAGATATTAAGTACATCAAAACCTGGAAGCAGATAGCGCGGAAGATGAACGAAGACAGCGGAACAGAGGCACGAAGTATCAACAGTCGAGGAGCAGGTCAAGCTGTCGACTGTGGAGGAAGAGAAGCGCGGATAACAGTCGCCGGAATATGGACGGTGAAAGTGAGGAACCGGAAAAGCCAGAAAGCAAAAGAAAGGGTTTTGTCAACAAGAGAGAAGAGAGGCTGCAAGGAGGCTAGGGTTTAACGAAAATTGAAAATTACCTGCGAAACCAACGGTAGAGTATAAAAATATTAAATAGAAGTAAATATTAATCCTCTGATTACGTAACATTCTTTCAATTTCCCTATTGTATATTTTGTTGGGCCTATCTAGCGGAAAACTCTTACGTCTTTGGTATTGCTTTTCAACTTGTTATCATAATAAATTGTTATCATAAATTTTTTATAAAATTACATATTTTGACTTTAAATAACACATTCTAATCTTTCATGCTATTTAATTAGGTACCGTCTGACTTGTTTTTTTAAAATTAACTATGATGCTTACAGGAAAAACTTGAAAATAGAATTATCTAGAAAAACAGTTTGGGAAAACACAACCAAACTGACCCTCAAGCAAGGTGAATAGTAAAAAATGTCTTTCAATATTAAACAACATTTATTTGTAATTCTATTTTTTTAATTTTCATATTTCTAACAAAAACGTTATTAACAAAATAGAAGATTTTTCCTTTTAGCTCGTTCTTCTACTTTCCTTCATCTCATTTTTCTGCTATCCTTCAAATCAATTTCTTCTCCTTAATTGTATGATTTCATCAAATTGATTTCTCTTTTTCTTATTCTTGACTCTCGATTTATTCTCATTGATTTGAAATTTCTTTTCCTTCATTTATTCATTTGATTTAAAATTACTATTTCAATTTCTGTTTGCTCAATTTTCGAGCTCGATTTTGATGTTATTCTTCGATCTCGTGATTTCTATTATGGATTTTTATATTTTTTATTTTGATTATGTTTTGGAAGTACAAGCTTCAATGATTTATATGTATGAAATTTTGAAGCCTTGAAATATGCACAAAAGGTGTTCGATGAAATGACTTAGAGATATTTGATGTCAGAGAACTCTATTTTGAATGTATATGCTAGCCCTAGTCGTTTTAGATATTGCTCATAAAATGTTTGATGTAATCGCAGACGAAAAATTTGTTATTTGGAACATCATGATACAGATGAGTTTTGTTGGTCCATAAACGGGCTCTTAATAACAGCAGAGGAGGGGGTGAATGCTTTATCTAGGTTACTTTTAGTAATTTCAAATTATTTGCCAAATTCTGTTCATGCTGAGTGTAATATAAAAACGTATAAACTACTCAACTTTACTGGCACAGTTTATCTTTAATCTTTAGCTGAGTAAGATTACTCAGCACAAATCGGATACAAGCAAGTAAATGAATGAGAGAGAAAGTGAGAATGAGCTTATCATGCTAAAGCTTTAAGGCTTAAAGATATAACGTCAACACCTGAGATTTATCCTAATTCGGCTCCTAGCCTATCTCCAATCCCCGGATACCGTCTCTGAGCTTTAATCCACTAGTGATTCGTTCCTTCAATAGGAGAAGCCTTTATAGTGGGTAGACACAATTACAGAAAGTACCCTCCTTTCTAACTACCGCTCAACTCAGTTGGGGTACCCTTCTCAAACTAACACTCAAATTAAATAAACTGCGAGCAGGATTCAACTTATATGAATGTTGAATCCTTACAATGTTAATCTAAGTAAATCTCTCTATTACAAACAGTTATGAACTTTGGTGTTTGCTGTTGCTTGCGATTAGAATTTCTTTGAAAGCTAGAGTAATTTTGACAGCTTTTTAGCTCTTAAGAAATTCAAGGTGATTCACCAAGTTTGAAAGTCTACTCCAGTCTTCTATTTATACTTTGAAGCTCTGTGAAGTAGCCGTTGAAAACTTTACGAGATCGCTGGTCTTCAATTTCTCATCTCTTCTAATCTTTCGAATTTTCCCGTTGGAGACAGATTCCAAGATGTTTAGAGATAGAAATTTGAACGTTGAGGTGCGATAAAATTTCGTTGATAAATTCTCATTTATCTTCAAGCAATCTAGTTCTAAGAGAGGCGCGCTAGAATGCAACGTGGAGTCTTTCAATTGGTTGACCTTACTGACGTTGACAGAATCGCGCGGAGACACTTGAGACATGGTGCATGACAGAGAATTCCTTTTACTTGGATTGTAGTGAGGAATCCTCGACATTTCGAACTAACACTTTTTGGTGTTGTGAGGATCACAAGAGTCTTCATTAATTTCAATGCCTTTTTCTCTTGAAAAACAACTAAGGAATATTCTGTTCCTTCACAAGCGATGTTAGTAGCACATGTGTCATAAGGTCTCTAAGTGTCAAAGAGATTGCTTTTAAATTAAATAAAAGCGGAACTCAGTATGAGCTGAGTGAGATAAATTTAAACTATGTAGTACTCAGCACAGACTCAACTTTTCCTACTATAGGTCATAACTTAATTAATTACACAACAAAACTGAGTTGTTTTCCCTTAAACAAGCTCAAGTCAGCTTAATGTTCGCCACTTTTCTACTGATAAGTTTAATCAATAATGGTTCCAAAATATCATGAACTATTGGCTAATAACTAAGCCAAAAACTTGTTCACAAATAAATGTAGGTGTTGTCAATACCCCTTATCACATAGAAAAATCATGATAACTGTAAGTATACAGTTGCGATGTAGTTTTAAAAGATATCGAACCCACAGAGAAGGAACCAGGTCTAAAGATAAACTAGGGAAGAAACAAAGTAAAATAAAATAAAAATAGATTAGAGATTTTTATGGATAGGAAGATTAGAATGAAAAGTTGATAAAATATAGATGTGATAGATTAGAGACTCTAAATTAATAGATTTTCACAACGAACAAGTATAGCAAAGAAAACATGCAAGATCAACAAAGATGTTACGGCACACTAGATTAATCTAACAAACCGGTTCAACATACTCAGATGTTCAATTATTCATCGCAGAGCAACACATGAAATAACTTTTCTAAGTTTAGCGCAAACGAGATAAGATTGTTATATAAACTTGGACAATATCAATACTATGCTTAGTACTGGTCGCTCTCACATAGCCACATTTAGCAAGTTACCAATCCAAAAATGTTGGCTCACTAAACAGCGTTATATCACAGATCCAGTGATTATACATGATATTGTTAACCCCGAAACTACTCTTAAAATTAACGCCAACGCATATAACTTGATTAACATAAAAGACTTAGCATGAAATACGCATTATGACACATAGACATATCATAAACGTCAAAATAGAAAGTATAAGTAGAAAGCAAAGAAAATTTGTAAGGTATGCAAGTGAAAGCTAAAGTTGATCAAACTGTATCCACTCTTTAATGGGAGTCGTCAATTCCCGTAATTCTTGCGTCTGCATTGAATTCGATCTCAGCTCGTACAACACCTCTTCTAGGATGCTATTCATTGCGAATATCGAACAAACAAATATTGAAGAACAAAAACTTTTTTAATATAAGTGACTTGCAAGCACACTTATACAACAATCGCTCGAGAATGTAGAGAAATCTAGTGATCGAAACAAGGATTCAAATCACTTAAACATTTTCTCGCTAACACTTAAGAATAGTGAATCTAACTATACACACACTATATTTGCACTCTAATGCTTTCCTCTCTAGTGTTCCACGCTAACCACCACTTAATGCACGAAATTTGTGAAGAATTAGAGCCCTATTTATAGAGTTTGAAGGGTTGCGTCTATCCAAACGAAGAGTCACATCCATTGATGAAAGATTGCATCTCTTCAATGTGATTGGTTGAGAGGCTTTGATTCAATCCACAATGGATAGGCACCTTTTTATGATTGGTTAACTCCTGATAAGTGTCTTTTTATTGGTAGTTGATGGTGGTTGATCATGCTTATCTGGCGGTTGGTAGTTGAGAAGATAATACCAGAAAACCATCCATGTCGCGACCGCGATATGTGATTCCCGACCGTGAACCTTTGATTGGTAGATTTTTGATTCTAAAGTGAACAGGTCATGACCGCGAGGTATTGTCGTGATCGTGAATTGAGTTTTCTTCAGAAATCTCCTTGTAACTTCACCGATCTTTGACAGCTTCGATCCTAAGCCAAATCTTCAAGTCCCACGCATCATTTTTCACCTTTTTCACTCTTTTTTCATAGAATTCCAATTTTGTTCATTTTACTTCCAAGACTTACCTAGTATCTGCATTTGCATAAAAAACAACTACATACCACATAAAATCTTTTATATGAAGTATAAAAATGACTAAAACTATAGTGTTTATATTATTAAATTATAATGATAATAAGTGTAATTATACACTTATCATACCCCCACACTTAACTTTTGCCTTGTCCTCAAGGTAAATTCAACAGAAGTGTATAATTTGGTAAACAAGTTCGTACCTTATTTAGCGAAAGACTATTGCAGTGAGTACCACATTCCACGATGCAAAAGATTTCAAGAAGAAGTTCGAAATTTCCCATAAATTAGTAATGTGCAATTTATATAGCTCAGTTGCGTTCCTTTGTTCATAATGGAGAGTCAACCGAATCGCATCTTCATATAAGCGTTATATGCATACTCGAATATTACCTTCTCTTAAGCATAGTATAAAGTATAAAGGACATAAAAAGCACACTTTGATTAATTTCTCTCAAGGCAT
>CATIWQ010209327.1:0-28290 GCA_949673415.1 Euphorbia schlechtendalii
ATAATTCTAAATAATCCAATTAACTTATTTTGGACCCTAAAAAAATATTATAAGCCTTTAAATATTTATTTAGGGTCCCAAACATTATTTTTAACAAGGAAAACTCCCATTTAAAGATCGTCGGATGGTGGAAAATCGTGTGATTCGAGGATAAATATCTCGAAAAACCATCATCATTGAATGCGCAAGCTGGTACAAAATCTCGTGCTAACAACGCTGTTTAATGAGCCAACATTTTTGGAATGGTAACTTACTAAATATGGTTATGTGAGAGCGACCTGTACTAAGCATAGTAATATTGTTATCCAGGTTTATATAATCGTCTTAATTCGTTTGCACTAGATTTAGAAAAGTCATTTCATGTGTTGCTCTGCGGTGAATAATTGAATATCTGAGTGTCTAGAACCGAGTCTTTTAAATTAATCTAGTGAGCATAATATCTTTGATGACCTTGAATGTTTTCTTTTCTATACTTATTCGTAGGGAAAATCTATATACGTTTATCTTCTCTAATCTATCATATATTTATGTATCCATCCATCATTCCAATCCTCCTAATAAAACCACATTTATTTTATTTTCTTTATTCCTTTTTTCTTGTTAATCTTTAGAGCTGGTCCTTCCTTATGGGATCGATATCTTTTAAAACTACATCGTAACTATATACTTGTAGTGGTCACCATTTTTCTATTTAGATAAGCGGTACTGATAACACCTATTCGTATTTTGAACTTTTATCTTATTGGTAGAGAAGTGGGGAACAAGGTTTTTGGCTTCATTTTAGAATAGCATAAAATGCAACCACTGAGAGTGTTTTAGCATCCTAGGTTATTTAAAAATGCCTTCAATGAAAATTAATCAAAGTGTGCTTTCTATGTCCTTTATACTTTATACTTTGCTTAAGAGAAGGAAATATTAGAGTATGCATATAATGCTTATATGAAGATGCGATTCGATTGAACCTCCATTAAGAACAAAGGTATGCAACTAGACTATATAATTGCACAAAAAAATAATTTGTGGGAAATTTTGGACTTCTACTTGAATCTTATGCAATGTGGGAATGTGGTACTCACTGCAATAGTCTTTCACCAAATGAGGTATGAACTTGATTGCCAATTTATACACTTCTATTGAATTTACCTTGAGGACAAGGAAAAAGTTAAGTGTGGGGGTATGATAAGTGTATAATTACACTTATTATCATTATAATTTTATACACTAAACACTATAATTTAAGTTATTTTTATACTTCTTATAAAAGATTTCACATGGTATGTAGTTGTTTTTTGTGCAAATGTAGATACTAGGTAAATCTTGGGAGTAAAATGATCTAAAGTGGAACTCTATGTAAAAAGAGTGAAAAAGGCGTGAAAAGATGCGTGGAACTTAAAGATTTGGCTTAGGATCGAAGCTGTCGAAGATGGTAAAGTTACAATAAGGACTCTGAAGAAAATCACGATTCACTATCGCGATAACCATTCACGGTCGCGACTTAGTATTCTTTATAACAGAAAACTGCCAAACAAGCATTCACGGTCGTGACCTTGACGGTTGTTGGTAAACTCTTATCTTCTTTCAACCGCTAGATAAGAATGATTAACCGCCATCAACTATCATCAACTACCAAATGAAAAGACACCTTTTGGATGTTAACCAATAATGAAAGGTGCCTATCCATTATGGATAAGATCAAATCAACTCAACCAATCACAATGAAGTGATGCAATCTTTCTGCAATTGACACAACTCTTCTTATAGATAGACGCAACCCTTCGAACTTTATAAATAGGGCTCCAAACTCAACAAATTTCGTGGGCAGTGGAGTGTGGGGTGGTGTTGTGTGAAAAATAGTGCATAGTGTGTGTAGATAGAGAGTGAAATTATCTAGTTTTCGCTACATTCATAAGTGTTAGCGAGAAAATGTATAAGTGATTCGAATCCTTATTTCGATCACTTGATTTCTCTACATATTCAAGAGATTGTTGTATATGTGTAATTGCAAATCACTTATCAAATAAAAGTTTTTGTTCTTCAACATTCGTTTATTTAATATTCACAAAGAATAGCATCCTAGCGGAGGTTCTGTATGGGGCGAGACCGAATTCAAAGCAGACGCAAGAATTGCTGGAATTGACATCTCCCGTTAAAGAGTGGATACAGTTTGATCAACTTTAGCTTTCACTTGCATACCTTTCAACTTTGCTTTGCTTTATGCTTATACTTTCTATTTTGAAGTTTATGATATGTCCATGTGTCATAATGTGTATTTCGTGTTGAGTCTTTTATATTAATCAAGTTATATGTTTTTGAGTTAACTTTAAGAGTAGTTTCAGGGTTAAAATGATTGTGTATAATCACTGGATCTATGATTATAACGCTCTTTAGTGAGCTAACATTTTTGTAATGGTAACTTGCTAAATGTGGTTATGTGAGAGTGACCCGAACTAAGCATAGTAATATTCTATCAAGGTTTATATAATAGTCTTAATTCGTTTGCACTAGATTTAGAAAAGTCATTTCATGTATTACTCTACAGTGAATAATTGAACATGTAAGTGTCTAGAACCGAGTCTATTAAATTAATCTAGTGAGCATAATATCTTTGATGACCTTGCATATTTTCTTTGCTATGCTTATTCGTAGGGAAAATCTATATACTTTTAACTTCTCTAATCTATTATACATTTATCTATCCATCCATCATTCCAGTCCTCCTAGATAAAACCACATTTATTTTATTTTCTTTATTCCGTTTTACTTATTAATCTTTAGAGCTGGTCCTTCCCTATGGGATCGATACCTTTTAAAACTACATCGTAATTGTATACGTTCAGTGGTCACCATTTTTCTATTTAGATAAACGATACTGACAACACCTGTTCGTATTTTGAAATTTTATAGTATCGATAGAGAAGTGGGGAACAAGGTTTTTGGCTTCATTTTTGAATATAGCCCCTTAGAATCATTAGAGTCGAAACATGCAATCAGTCACCTTCCAGGTATTCCTATATCTTTAAACTATCTATTCAATTAATTTCTTCTACTACCCAGTTTGTTATCTGTCCAAAATGGGGGAGATGCCCAAGTTAGTATTAATTAAGTTACGGTTTAGAGTAAGAAAAGCTGAGTTAAGCTTAGTATTACATAGTTTATAAGATATTTACTCAGCTATGCTGAGTTTGCTTTGTGAAATAAAAGCTGAGTATCTTTGACACTTAGAGAATTAAATGATAAATGTGCTAATAACAGTTTCTGTGAGAAATTGAATATCCCTTTGTTGCTTTTCAAGAGAAAATGCGTCGAAATTAGTGGTTCTCATAAACAAAAGGTGTCAGTACGGAATGTTGGAGTTTCCTCACTAAAGTCCAAGATAAAGGAATCCTCTGACATGAGTCACTTCTTAGTGTCTCCGTTCAACTCTGCAACATCAACAAGTTAACAAAATATAGAATTCCACATTGTAACTCACGCACTTCATATAAAAATAGATTTCTTGAAGACAAATGAGATTTTGATGCTTTGGATTATCGGATTAATCTTGCGCTTCAACGTTCAAAATCTCTGTCTCTAAACATCCTGGAATTTGTCTTCAACAGGTTATTCAAAAGTTTTAAAGAGAAGAGATATTGAAGAGATATTGAAGAACTATCAGGATGAGAAGTTTGCAACGGCTAATTCCAAGACCTTCAACTATAAATAGAAGACTAGAGTAGATGTTCAAACTTGGTGAATCATCTCGAATATCTCTTAGAGTTGAAACTTTGTTCAAATACTCCCAACTTCAAGAAATTCCAAATTAAGCAATCAGCAAATACAAATTGTCAAAATCTGTTTGTAATAGAGAGAATAGCACTTAAGATTTAACCTTGTAAAGGATTCAACATTTCTAGAAGTTGAATTCGTATGTTCGCATTTTCTTTGATAAATATAAGTGTCAGTTAAGGAAGGGTACCTATACTGAGCTTGAGAGGTAGTTAGAAAGGAGGGTACTTTCTATAATCTTTTCTACCCGTTGTAAAGTCTTCTTTTCCTAAGGAAGGAATGAACCACTAGTGGATTAAAGCTCAGAAAGGAATCCGGAGACTAGAGGTGGGCTAGGAGCTGAAATAGGATAAATCTCAGGAGTAAAAGTTCTAACCTTACTTGTTTACCTGTATCTCGTTAATCTCATTCATCATTATTTCCATTTCACTTGTTTTGCTTAAAAACCGATCTGAGCTGAGTAAAGTACTCAACAGCGATTAAAGATAAACTATGCCAGCAAAGCTGAGCAATTTATTATTTTTAGACCCAGCTCAGCTTGATAAACTCAACATGAATCTTAAAATATAAATTGGTAAAATATTCTTATAAACATAAAAAAAATAAACCGAGAACTGCATTCATCCCCCTCTATTGTTATTTTAAGTAGTTTAGGATTAACAGTTATCACATAAAAATTCTTAATAAAGCATCTATAAAATTTGGCATATCATAAAAATGATCTCACTCCCTTCACATTGATTAGAGGAGATAATTTCTCTATAACTTCTATTTTTGTTTCATCAAGAAGGATTCCTTCCTTGTTAATCTTATTACTTAGTATTTATTTATTCTTTCACCATAAAATGGCACTCCCCCCAATTCAATACTAAACAAGTCTCTTCACATCTAGCCAAAACTTTCTCTAAGTTCTCTAGACACTCTTTAAATGAATCTCCAAATACTAAAAAATCATTCATAAAAACCTTCATAATATCCTCAATATATTCACTAAGTACAGTTGTAACACATCTTTAAATAGTAGCAGGAGCATTAGATAGATGAAAAGACATTCTTCTATAAGAAAAAGTACTGAAGGATAAGTAAATGTTGTTTATTCTTGGTATTTGAGCTTAAAAAATATGAAAATAACTTGAGAATTCATCTAGAAAACAATTGAAAGCATAACCAACAATTATCTCTAACATTTGGTCTATAAATGGTAAGGGAAACTGATACTTCCTAGTTTCAAAATTTTGCTTCCTATAATCTATACAAACTCTCCATCGAGTAGTGATTCTAATAAGGATTAAGTTTCCTTTATCATTTCGAACAATTGTTTCCTCCTTTCTTTGGAACACATCGAATAGGACTAACCCATTCACTGTCCAAAATAGGATAATGATTTATGCATCTAATAACTTAATTACTTCGTGCTTAACTACTTCCTTCATATGGGGGTTTCTTTGCAAATCTATGTTAGGTGTTATATTTGTCTCCAAATTAATCGAATGCGTAACTACCCTAGGACTAATTCCTTGAATATCTAAATTTACCAACCAATACTCCTAATTCTCCTTCTTAATACTTCTAATAGAGAATGTTCTTACTTTTGGTCTAATTCAACAGAGATAATTATAGGCATAGTACTATTGTGTCCCAGAAACTCACATCCTTGGTAACAACTTTAATTTTATTAAAGGTGGTTCTTTCAGTGAGGGTGGTATGGGTATATCATCCCAAACTAAAGTTTTAAGTTCAGAGAAAGTCAACTTTTACAAACTTTGCACATCCAAAACACTTCCATCTAAGGTATAAACTCATTTTTATTCATTCTATCTGATTTGGATATCGATTAGGATCAAGTTTCAACGATAAACTTTGATTTAAACTTGATAAATCTCTTTCATATCACCAAAAATTATTAGATTTACCAAGTTTATAGCAATGAGCTTGAGCTTCATCATCTTCCCATTTTCACCAACTTTCAAACTTCTCACTTAATAAATTTGGTTTTGAATTGGCTCTCATGTCATTTAAGACAAACAAAAAGGAAACTAAGGGTAATTGGCTCCTAACTCATCTTTAAATTCATTATTTACATATTGCATATTCATTTTGGGGTAAAGAGCCTATTGGAGCTACTTTAATATCATTTTTTGTTAAACCTAGCTTAGTGATATTTCATAGTATATTGAGTTTTGTAAATAATAAACTACTTAGGATAGTGAAAATAATTAGGTACTAAGCAGACTTTTAATTTTGTAGTCAGCATGAGTTTTATTTTGGTTAAACAACTTAACTTGGCATAGGCATAGTTAAGTTATGACTTAGAGTAGCGTAGAGTTGCATTATTGAGCTAAGGAAGGGTGGCAAAGCAACTCGGCTTCAAAGTTTACTTGATATACATCAGCGTAGACTGAGTTATTTATTTGCGATGTTGACTACTATAACGTTGTTACATTTAATGAATTCTGTGAAAAGAAAATATTCTAGTTTGATGCGTTTTAGGTTTCAAAAAGGATTTGGTGGTGGAAACAAAGGAATATTCATATGGTCCAAACCATTAAAAGGTATTAGTATGAATGTTGGCGTGTAGTCATTATATTCTAAGATAAAAAGGTACTTTTGACAAGCGTTGTTTTTCTAGCATCGTCGCGCCACTATAATGTCATGAAGCAATTACATTTCTCTATGTTGCATCTCACACTCTCTTAACCAACAGACTATTTTGAGGAATCAAACCTTGATACAAAATTAATCAATAAATTAATCTTATGCTACAATGGACAAATCCTCTCTCTCTCTCTCTCAACGGCTTTAAATTTATCTCAAATGAGAAGAACTTAAAGAAGTGAAGAGAAGAGAATTTGAAGACAAGTCAAGATGATAAGTTGCAACAACTAATTTCAATAATCTACAAGTATAAAAAGTGAGTGAAGCAGACATTTACAACATGGCGAATCACCTGAATTTCTAAAGAGCTTAAACTCTATTTATTCAATCTTGGCATTCAAAATTCCACAAGCAATCTCAAAAAGCAAAAACAATAAGAGAAACCATTATCTTAAATAAGCTAAGTTATACATTTAAAGAAACCAACGATTTATAAGTTAATTGTTTTTTTCTTACAAATCAATTTCTTAAATGAAGTGATTGTAGTTTGAGAATGATACTCTACTTATATTGAGTAGTAGTTAGCTTAGAAGGTACTTGATTGCAAGGTTTTGGCTCTATTTATTTTGAGGGTTATATTCGAAGATGAAGCCAAAAACCTTGTTCCCCACCTTTCTACCGATAAGATAAAAGTTCAAAATACGAAAAGGTGTCATCAATACTGCTTATCAAAATAGAAAAATTGTGACCACTGCAAGTATACAGTTTCGATGTAGTTTTAAAAGATATCGATCCCATAGGGAAGGAACTAGTTCTAAAGACCAACTAGAGTTACGGGGTAAACGAAAATATGGAATTTATATGGGAGAGGTTTGGATGATAGACGGATGAATGGATAGATGTATGAACAGATTAGAGAAGATGTAAAATACATAGATATTCCTACGAACAAGTTTAACAGAAAAAAACATGCAAAATGATCAAGAATATTTCGTACACTAGATAACTTCAACAAATAAGGTTCTAGACGCCCTAATATTCAATAATTCACATTAGAGAAACACATGAGATGACTTTTCTAAGTCTAGGGTAAACGAATTATGACACTTATTAGAACCTGGATAACAATATAACTATGCTTAGTACTGGTCGCTCTCACATAGCCATATTTAGCAAGTTACCCCTCCAAAAATGTTGGCTCACTAAACAGCATTATAATCACAGATCTAGTGATTATACACAATCTTGTTAACCCCAAAATCACTCTTAAAGTTAACTCGAAAGCATATAACTTAATTAATATAAATGACTCAAAACGAATTACTAGTTATAACACATAGACATATCATAAATTTCGAAATAGAAAGTACAAGCAGAAAACAAAGTAAAGTTGTAAGGTATGCAAGTGAAAGCTAAAGTTAATCAAACAGTATCCACTCTTTAATGGGACTCATCAATTCCCACAATTCCTACGTCTACTTTGAATCTGGTCTCAACTCGTACAGAACCTCCACTAGGATGCTATTCCTCGTGAATCCTAAATAAAAGAATGTTGAAGAATAAAAACTTTTATTGATAAGTGCTTTACAATTACACTCATACAAAAAATGCTCGAATTTGTGTAGAAATATAGTGATCGAAATAGGAATCGAATCACTTATACATTTTTCTCGCTAAGGCTTTAGCTGGAATTTCTAGCGAGCCCGACCCAATCCCTATATATATATGGACTTTTTTGGATTGAAGGGGGCTCAAAATTTTAGAGAAAATTCTTATTTTCAGAGGAAAAACTAAGAGAAAACAATAAAAAAATATTTTCTTTCGAAATTTCTTTGAATAATTCGGATCCAAAACACGTTTGGACTCTGAAATCTTTTGATTTTCAAATCAATTTTCTTCTATTTCTTCTTCTTCCAAAATCCTCAAATATTCTCGGGTCTAAAATAAATTTAGAACCCGAGTCTGATTATCTTTTGGATAAATAAACATTTATTTTCCACACAAACTCTACTGAAAAATGACCAAGGAACCAAAGTGGATTCACATCGAAAGGGTAAGCCTCTGATTTCCTAAAGCTGCTTCATCTCGTGTTCTTCTTACTATCCTACATGTCGACCTAGGATTATTTTCTTTTTACTTTCTTTTATTGTAAATATTGTAATTTTTCTTCATCTTTAATTCTTGTTAGGATACCCCTACAAAGGGAATAAAAATTATTCCCGGATAACAGACCTCACATTTTGCCACGCGATCATTTTCACTAATTAAAAATGACCAACATACTTGTAAATAAAATAAATTATTTTATTTCTAAATAAGAAATTTACAATCGTCGATGTTTTAATTAAGCCACATGGGCCTCGTCAAAATCAAATCGAATATACGTGCAAATATTTTGCCATATCTTGTACTAGCCGTTATGGATGTAGGCTAGATGTATACCTAGGATTTATTTTCCTTCAGGTATTGCAGTTTCAATTATATTTTGGGAATTGTAATTAATAAATTAGGAGGGCGGTTGCATCCCCCGAGGTTATGTAATCTTTAATCTTTACTTTCCCGCATTTATTTATCGATTTATATATGGTTTTATTATTTTCCATGTGCACGTTAAATCATGCACAATAACTTGAAAATGACGTAAGTGCAAATGTGCACAATTAAGGAATACGGTTTTCTATGGATGTAATATAATGTGATCCAATAAGAAATAAGCAACTTATCCTGAACCCGAATCTTTGTGTCTTAGTGGGCCGTCCCCTGGACGTTAAGCCTCACAGGACTCTAATTCCTTGAAAGAGCTAATCCAGGTGGTGACTCTACACTAAGAGACGGCAGATTCGGGCTTGACCGATCTAAATATGTTTTAGCTTTCTCTACCAAACCTTTTTCGGGTGCATGACCCAGTACTCTTTTTAAACATCCCGGTGGACCGCGCCTCTCATCTTCGCGCACTCTCGGCCCTTCACTCCGTGTCGTCTGCTCATAGTGGTGACTCCGCTGGGGATTTTTCTTAAACTCTTTTTTTAAAGGTTTTAGATTTTGGATAAGTGCCGAAAATTATTGATCACATTTCCGTATTTTTTTAATTATGACATATTCATAATTTTGCATTGAAATAAAGGGGATTAGCTCATAAGATTAAGGTACCCTATTACCGCAAAGCTTTCTCTTATACTAATCTGCCTCCCTGAGAAAGATAGTACTTGAGCGGGTGGAGCACTTGTTGCCATATCGCATATACCTCTCTCTTTAGAACCCATTTGAGGAGAGGCTTGGAGTGTATTTTAGTGCAACAAGAACCTTCTACATCAACAACCCATTTATAAACCTCATGTAAATAAACTATAGGCATTTTCCCTAGGTTGTTACCCAACAAATGACCATGCATTATATTTTCTTGCAGGTGCGCTCCTTAGTATCTTTGTGATACTAAGATGAACCAAACTTAGGATAGAGACTAGCCAAAAACCATACGCGCTGGAGTTGTATGGTTGGAAGTTTGGACATCATATTAAAATGATAGAATATAGCATCTTCTCATCATCATGCCAAATCGGCATCACAAACACTTAGGGTTAGATGACACTCGAGATCATGTTACCCTAGGATAACTTGAATCAATTAGAGTTATGAAGCATCACTTACCCCTTCCCAATGAGATGTCCACTTGACATCCGGCTATTAGCCCGTACAGAGCAAACATACCTTTCTTTTACTACGTGATGTCCACTTGACATCTGACACTTAGCCCACAAGGGGCAATAACATCACGTTTGAGATGTCCACATGATGTCCAACTCATAGCCACATAGAGCAATCACACACATGCCCAAACAGGGCAAATACCTACCCAAATCACATTTTTTTCCCACATCATGTGATGTCCCTGCTGGCATCTGAACCTAAGCCCGCATGGGGTGAACTTATTTCAAAAACCTTACCAATCCTCAAGGGTATACACCTAATACCCGAACCACTTACCCACACGGGGCAATGACTCATGCATCACCACATACCCTCAAATAGCGATGACCACACAGGCATCCAAAACTTCACCCTAATTGGGTGAAATAACCAAATCATTCATTAGATAGCTACATATGGTAGTTGTTTTCATTTCATTAGGGTATGTCACACTGCTTACTCGAAATAATTTTGGCCTCCTCATTCCATAAGATCTAGTCATAGTACGAAATCTCAAACTATTGACCTATTACCACACGGTAACTTAATCACCTCACTTACACCACTCATATTACGATTCGTACAAATCTCAAATCCAACAAAATGTGTTAGATTTTCATTTCCACTTGTTCTTATTTTTACCTAACGACTAACCTATTTGTTTCAAATGGATTGACTAACATATTATTCATCTCACATCATGGCATGCTAACCCCTTTAAATGCATCCATAACACTTACATCTCACACAATTTTCCACAAATCACATCATGAATCTTACATGCATGGTCTGATCTTCTACTTATGTATCAAAAGGGGTCTTAGAAAAGGCCTACTCACCGTTAGGTCCGTGTTTCTCTAGTCATGGCCAATCTAGAGGGGGTTCTATACATTGACTCAAGTGAGGACTTGGGTTCTGATTCAAGTGCAGTTCAACATACATCGATTATGGCCAATCCACAAGAAGAAGGTGCGGGGGAGGATCACCCTGTCCTTACAGGATAGAACTCTCAGTGGTCACATCAGTCATCGGTGAGCACCGAGATCGTAGCTGCCTTGAATGCCTTTGCCAATAGTGAACAGCTAGTAACGCTCATTCGCCAGCACACCGGGAGGGCCCAGAATGTAGTTTCCAACCTGGAGGTCACCCTTAACAATGATAATCCAATTAGATAGCCTGAAATAGGGGGACCTCCTACCTCGCATGTAGTGCACCCAAATCCTATTACCTTTTATCAAATCGGGGTAGGACAAAGTCAGCTGAACCAGGCTTAGTTTGGCCAGCTAGGTTTTAACTTTGCCAATCCATTCTAGCAGTAATTTGGTAACCAATTCTTTCAGGGGTAGCCTGGCCAGCCAACGTTCGCACCAGGACCTTTTTATTAGCCTGTTCCTAGCTGTAGTACGTCGGTTGCCTCACAGTTCCAAGCACCTCAACTACCCAATTTTGCGGCATTTGCCTAGGGGCAATATAGCTCTTATCCAGGCATAAGGAATGCCATCCTCCAACAACCAGGAATGGCGGAATTATGGTAACAATTTTTGGTTAATCACGGTGGCCATCCCATGAATCCATACTCGGCGCAACCGATAACCGGTGATGAAGATTGTTTTCCCCCAAACTTCACAATGCTGCAGTTTGAAAAATATGTGGGATCTAGAGACCCACGTGCTCACTTAACACATTATCAAACAGTGATGAGAGCATTAAGGGTTAGCGAACGGATGATGGCTAAGCTCTTTGTCATCACCTTGGGGCCACCTAGTCAATGAATGGTACGGCCACCTTCCGGTAGACATAACTACTGATTGGAATAGCCTTACTCAGGCTATGATGGGGCATTATGATTTCAAATCCTAATGAGAGCTTCAAATCCTACTTTACACTTTGGATGGCCAAACAGGTCAGGCTTTTGGCTCGCTTAAGTCTACGAGAGATGATAACCAAGCTTCTAAATGGTGCACTGCCATCATACAGGAAAAGGTTTGGGTTAGACATCTTTTCGAGCTATCAAGAAGTGTTTGAGAAGGTGGATAGGATGGAGTACTTTGAAACCATGGACACATCTAAGGGGCACTAGTACCAAATAATAACCCATGATTGATGATGTAATAAATTAGCATTTAGCTACTTTGTCCACGAGGCCTTTGAATTCTCGAATAAATTGAACCTTGTTTACTCGCATGATATCTTGCTGATTGACATCATGCATTCTCATAAGCACATATATAATGTTTTTAGCACATGTGACACATCATGTCATGAAAATAATTAGGGTATAAATGGATTCCCCAAAGGTACAATAAGTTCAAATGATTTGACTCTTTAGAGAAACTGAGAGATAGACTAATGTATTTAGACAATGCTTGATAGCATTTGTCTTACCAAAGATGAAAGATCTCGAGATATGAAACATCCACTAACTATTAAATCAGTCAATCAAAGGAACAAAGCACACAAAGATCAAAGTGATCGAAGCTAGAATAAGGCCAAAATATCAACAAAGCAAGTTGAGACCAAACAACCGTTGCAATGTCACAAAGGAGTCAAACCGTTGAGCACATCAATAACTCCATCACATGGCTCACCACCATTTGTGGGGTAATCAAGCAAAAGTCAAAATGATCGAAGCCCTAAAAAAGCAAAACAGCCGGTAAAATGCCAAAGACACAAAGAAGGAATCAAATCATTTAGTACGTCAACAACTCCATCATACGGCACACCAACACTTATGGGCCGACATTACATCGTGAAGGAAACATCATTGAACAAAAATCATTCACCATCGAAGGAATCAAGTTATTAGATCTGATCTCCGACATATCACCTATCGTTGAAGAACAGTTGAACTCAAAAGAAAGTGCTGATAATCAAGACACATCTTCGAATACACCTTAAGCTAGCAAAGCAGCATGAGCACCAATCAATCGATTAGAAATGCTAAACGAGATAACAATTGAAGTTGGGGACATGGACGACAACCAATCTATCAGTCAAATCAACCAGGACTGGCACAATCGCTATCACGCATAGGAAAAAAATAAATCGATAAAAAGCAGTACGAATAAAAAAATAAATTTGTAAGTAGCCTGTCAACTAGCACTCCGCTAGTTGAGAAAAAATTAGAGACTCTTTTCAAAATAGAAAAAGAATAGCCCGTTGAGTTGAAAACCCATAAGGGTGGCTCAGGAAAAACTTAGGGCACCGAGAGAACTACATTGGTAAGAAAACCTGAGAGGGCTAATCAATGGCAGGGGTCAAATCATTTGAAACATTTATACCCTTGTTAAGTTCATCAATGAATTGTAATTTTTGCTGAATTTTTATGCATATGTTTATTTTGATTGCTTGCATGCCAATGGCAGAATATATCAAGTAAACATCCAAAAAATGAAAAAAGTAAAAATAAATAAAAATAATTCTACTGGATCATAAACCTGAAAGGGCATCCAGGTAAAAATTAAGACAAGGTTCGATATATTGAAAACCCTCAAGGGCTATCTATGTAGAAATTAGAACCAAAGAAATATCAAATTCATCATCTCCTCCTTGGAACAGTACGTGGCATTATGTACCTCCAACACTTTAGGCAAATTGCCAATACAACGTGGGGTCAATGACTCATCTAGATTTTCCTTAGACCAGATCCAATCTTTGAACTCGAATCTAATTCAACAAACCCATGGTCATCACTCTAAGTCCAAGGGGCAACCACGCACCAACACAAGAGAAGGCTCCTCGATGAACGAAGCCCACGACACCTACAACAGATGAACATACATCATATGATAAATATTGTTCATAAAATCATGCATACATTACATAAGCATCATGTCATCTACAGGTAAAGACGATGCCAAACTGGAGCAACACTGTCCCGGTAAAAAAGGAACTCCACCTCCACTAGAGGAACTTGCAAACACCAAGGAAGGATGATGGCCCACTCAAGCCTAAAGTCAATTCAAGCCTACCAAGGCCTAATTCAAGCAACTTTGATAACTCACAAAAGCCTCCTAAAACAACGGAGTAGTTTTCGAGACATCCCCGAATTTTTATTAAACTTATTTATTTATCATATTTTAATTTTTTATTGAAGGGGTAAAATTTTTTGCTTCGCATAAACTCAATCAAATAATTAAAACATTCATCATAAAATGTTTTAACATTATGCTTTTCTCTGATTTGTCATAGGAAACAAATCAACAGAAGAAAATGGTTATCTCAATGATTGAAGGAAATAGTTATCTCAATGGGGTCGCTTTTGAAATGGATTTAGATACCCTACTCCGGTAGTTCCAACAGTCAAAACCAACTGGAAGTCAACTCACAACGGGCACATAATGACCACAATCGAAGAAAGAAATGGTTGCCGACCATGACAAGGACGGCGCAGCAAGAAAAGGTCAACCTACTCGCAAGGGGCATCAAGCACCAAGGGATTCCCAAGGAAGAAATGGACAATCTGGAGAGGATATGGTGCAAGAAAGGAAGGCCCACGTCATCACCAATCGGGGGTAAAGAAGACACCAACCACACCGGTCAGGTATATCTTCAATCCCTCCGCTCTTTTTTGAGTGATCATATTGGTTATACAACCAGTAATTATCACATGAGGGGTAGCTATGAGCACGAGATTTTTTACCAGCTCGCTCGTTCAATGATGATGGCTTTTCAGGATTTTAATCATCGAATCACATTATTTTTTATTATCAGAAGATCTCCGAATGGGAATGCTCCTCATCGCCGAGTTGTGTCAAGAACTTTAATTATTTTGAAAAATAAATATGTTTGTTAAATTTATTAAATTTATAAATAAAATTAAAAAATAAAAAAAATAAATAATCAGACCGAACTAGGCTCGCTAAACGGGCGAGCCCATGGCTCGTTGGGAACCGGTGAGGGTCGTTGAAATTCCCAACGAGCCTGACCCCAGCCCTCTATATATCGGGATTTTTTTGGATTGAAGGGGGCTCAAAATTTTAAAGAAAAATCTGATTTTAAGAGGAAAACTACGAGAATAACAACAAAAAATATTTTCTTTCAAAATTTCTTTGAATAATTCGGATCCAAAACATATTTGGATTCTGAAATATTCTGATTTTCAAATCAATTTTCTCCTATTTCTTCTTCTTCCATAATCTTCAGATATTCTCGGGTCTAAAACAAATTTAGAACCTGAGTCTGATTATTTTTTAGATAAATAAACATTTATTTTCCACATAAACTCTACTGAAAAATGACCAAGGAATGCTCCTGTGGATCGTACAGATATGCCGAAGTGGATTCAAATTGAAAGGGTAAGCCTCTGAGTTCCTAGAGTTGCTTCATCTCGTGTTCTTCATGTTATCCTACATGTCGACCTAGGATTATTTTCTTTTTACTTTCATTTATTGTAAATATTGTAATATAGATATAATATGCATAATTAAGGAATATGGTTTTCTATAGATGTAATATCATGTGATCCAATAAGAAATAAGCAACTTATCCCGAACCCGAATCTCTGTATCTTAGTGGGCCATCCCCCGGACGTTAAGCCTCACAAGACTCTAATTCCTGAAAAGAGCTAATCCATGTGGCGACTCTACACTAAGAGACTGTGGATTCCGGTTTGACCGATCTAAAGATGTTTTCACTTTCTCTACCAAACCTTTTCCGAGTCCCCAACCCGGTACTCTTTTTAAATACCCCGGTGGACTGTGCTTATCATTCCGATCGCTCTCAGCCCATCGCTCTGTATCATCCACTCACAGGAGATTAGATCTCATCGCAACCATCCACTTGAAAGCATTGTCAATGATTTTCATAATCTAATAATGACGTGAGGTCAGCTCAGCAGGATGATGTGCCATCCAGCTTTCATTTCATTGATTTAATCCAAGAAGTTTGAAGATGTAGAAGGAGATTATTATTGGATGATTGTGATGTAAGAGGAGTTGGATAAATTCAAGCGCAATGATATTTGGGATCTAGTTCCAAAGCCCAAAGGAAAATCAATTATTACCACCAAATGGGTTTTCAAGAACAAGCTTGGTAAAGATGTCATTGTTGTTAGGACAAGGTCAGGCTTGTTACTCAAGACTACAAGAAGTAAGAAGGCATCAATTATGATGAAACTTGTGCTCTTGTTGCTCGGCTTGAAGCAGTTCAAATCTTGCGTGCTTTCACATCCCATATGAACTTTAAACTATTTTAAATGAATGTTAAAAGTCCATCCTTGAATGGATTCATTCAAGAGGAAGTTTATGTTCACTAGTCTCCAAGCTTTGAAGTTCCGAAGAATCCTAAACATGTCTTCAAATTAAAGAAAGTTCTCTAAGGATTGAAGCAAGTTCTAAGAGCTTGTTATGGGAAGCTAGCCAATTTCCTTATCAACAAAGGCTATGAAAGAGGGATAGTAAATACGACTCTGTTTATATAGCGAAGAAAAGAAGATGTGTTACTGGTCCAAATCTATGTTGATGATATCATTTTTAGAGCAACTGATGAGAAGTTGTGCAAGGAGTTCAGCAAGCAAATGAAGAGTGAGTTTGAGATGTCAATGATGGGAGAGCTCAACTTTTTCCTTGGTTTTCAAATCAAGCAGAGTGAAAATGGAATCTTCATTAGTCAATCAAAGTATGTCAAAGAAGTTTAACATGGAGCAGTCGAAATCAATGTCCACTCCCATGGCCATTGATACTATCTTAAGTAAGGATGCAGCTGGTACATCAGTAGTTAGTAAGTTCTACAGAGGTATTATCGATTCTCTTCTTTATTTAACAATTGGCTATGTTGGTTAGATAGTAATTGAACATGCAAATGTTGCAAAGTGGAAATTCAAAAAAAAAAAAAACATAAGGATCTCCTAAGCATGCCATGATTGATATAATCTAAGTTAAAACATTCCATAGATTCTTTTAGGTTTATAAAGCTTATAAAAGAAACCTAGCATCTAAGTTTAGAACATTACCAATTGATACTCGCTTTCTCTTTCTTTGGTAGCGGTGTTCCCTTAGAGCAATTTGGCAAAACTTCGTTAGAACGAGCTTCCAAACTAGTATAGCCTCTACGATTGATCCACATAGATCTTCACCGACTAAAACCTCATTGAGGAAGAACCCATTAGTAAACAGCAACTACTAGACCTCTCGAAGACTAACCTGAAAATAAACTAAGAAGGCACACTTTAGAAAGAGCCTTCAAAAGAATTCTTCATTATATAGAGAAACTCATGAAGGATCTCGCACAATGAACGAAGAAAGAGATGTCACACTTAGAGAGAAAATCTGAGCTGAAAGTGTGCGTTGAATAATGAGAGATGGAAGTCCTATATATAGGGAAAAGAGGGAGTATTTGACTCCCCCTCAAACACAAAGTGTGATGGGAATATAGCAGGTTAGCCACGCGGGTCACTAGGACCCGTGGACTAACCCACGAATCTATCTTACAAGGAAAGCCCTTGCAGGATTGCCTTGTACCGCAAGCCCTTGCTTGCAGGCTGCCCACGTAGCGCCCTAGCGGGCTTGCAGCCCACTAGCTCTCATAAGCTTACCCCACGCACTAGCGGCTAGCGAGCTTTTCAGCTCTTGGGGCAGCCACATAGGCCCCACTCCGAACAACCTTCTTTTGGGGCCCACTCGTAACGAGAAAATTCCCTTGCTACGCTCTATGTAATTTTTCACTATTTTCTCTTTATTCCCTTTAATTATTAATTTGGTCCAACCAATTAATAATTCTTCTAACGAATTCGACAACCAGATATTCTCGGTATAGACCCAGTCTATAGGTTCTTTACTTAGTCCTATAAAAACCCAAAGTGTGTGACCTCATTAGATCCCAAAGTATTGAGTTGCTAAAGGTTAATCTAAACTTAACTTCCCATCTAGGAACCTTTAGGCTCACTGTTCCAAATCGATATGGAACCCGATAGCTCTACACGATGAAATTGGCTTTCTAGCAAATGCGTATGATCCCCCAATACTTAGAATGTCACGTGCTTGTGACTTGATCTAATTCTTTAATAGTAACCAATACAATACACTCCTTCCATCAGGTCAAGTACCATCCTGTTTATTGAGCTCGGACTAAGTGTCAGCTCATGTAATAGTCATAGCTATCTTGGAATTATACTTGTTCACGAAGAACACCACTCGCCCATTATGTATCAAGATTAACTAAAAACCCATTCTATCAATCTTATACTCTGATAAAAGGTTTATGAGTGTGTTACTTCAACAATGGGCCCTAAAGTACATCTCTCACTTTATCACTATATCAAGAGAGATGGATCCCATCTTGATTACTCGGCTTACCAACATGTGATCACTACTATACCCGTAATCACCCATGTCATCTTGATCACCACGGTATGAATAAGCATGACCTAAAGTATAACAACTCCCTACATAAGGTAACTAGTATTTTAAGTCTGAGGATACTTGTACTGCTAATACAATAAGACATAACACTAACACATGGATATAGTTATTTCTGAGTGTCTATCTTATAGCAGTCTCCAATGTATTACCCGAATACATTCATGTGTTAACTCAAGGTACCACCTTCAGCTCGTGAGATCAGCTGCTTGAAATTAATCTAAGGAGTTAGCATACATATGCTAGTATGTTCATTCCATTGATGTCTAATCTCAATTAAACTCTGGCTAGGGATATTTAAACTATTCATAGTAACACATATGTGCAGTTCTCACACCAAGATCCCACTATGTCCTCGCACTTTTACACTATGAAGTAGTCATGGACTTTATCTCATCAATGTGCATATACATATTTAATATTATACATATATGATACCAGTGAGATATATAAGTAATTAGAAAGCACAGATAAGCAATAATGATGCCTTAATTATTGTTAATAATAATTCGAAATTATTTGTACATTATACCTAATAAAGATATATTGCCCTAATTACCTCTAGAGCATACATCATGTTTAACAATCTTCAAATTCTTTTGCAACCAGCCTTGCTTTATAGGTAACTATGTTACCATCCATGTCAATTTTTTTTTAAAACCCACTTGTATCCTATTGGCCTAATCCCACTTGGAGCATTAATCAAACTCTAGACTTGATTTTTGTACATGGAATCCATCTCCGACCTCATGGTTGTAAGCCATTTATTAGATTCTAAGCCTTTCATTGCCTCCTTGTAAGTCTTGGGCTCATCTTCTTCCGTAAGGAAAAGGTGTTTATCATTAGTGATGAAAACCCCGTATTACTCAGGAGCAATTTGAGCCCAGCCTGACCTATATAATGTCGGTGTTATAGTTGGTTGTTTTATGCTTACACTATCTTATGTAATAGGTGTAGGTATAATCAATTGATCGTCGGTTTGATCTTCTTGAGTGCCTAACTCAATATTTCTCCCACTAGCTTTTGCAAGTATATGCTCTTTTTGGATGAATTGAGCATTTCTTAAAATAAGGACTTTTTATTCCTTGGGATCAAAGAAGGTATACCCTATAGTCTCCTTAGGGTAACCTTCAAACAAACACCTATCAGACTTAGCACCCAACTAATTTGAACTCATCCTCTTTAAGTAAGCAAGATATCCCCTAACTCTCAAGTGAGAAATAGTAGGTTTCTTACCATATCATAATTCGTATGTAGTTTTATCAACTGAGTTAGAGGGTACTCTATTTAGAATATAAATAGCTCTTAAGTGCATAATCCCAAAAGGATCTACTGAGTTCTTCTTAGCTCATCATGGACCGAACCATATCAAGTAGGGTTCGATTTCTCCTTTCTAACACTCCATTATGTTGGGGTGTATAAGGAGGTGTCTATTGGGATAAAATACCATTATCTCTTAGATAATCTTGAAACTCTAAACTTAAGTATTCACTGCTTGAGAGATTGAAGGGTCTTGATACTTTTCCCAAGCTGTTTCTCTACTTAGGTTCTGAACTCTTTCAATTTCTCAAAACTTTCAAACTTATACCTCATAAAGTACAGATAACCATATCGCGAGTGATAATCGTTAAAGGTTATGAAGTAGATGAACCCCTCATGTGTCTTAACACTAATTGAACCACATACATCGGAATATATTATTTCCAAAGTACTAGTGGCACGTTGTCCCTTTCCTTTAAAAGGTTTCTTAGTCATCTTCCCTTTAAACAAGGTTCGCACGCACCATAGGATTCCCATTCCATTGGGCCTAAGTCTCCACATTTGTGTAACTTAGTTAGGTGAGTCTCATTTATATGGCCTAGATGACAATGCCATAAATGAGGATTTCTCATTATATAATCTTGATTTCTTAACAATGTTCATATTTAGAATTTTAGTTTTAATATCTAGAACATAAAAGCCATCCACAAATATTTCACAAGCATAAAGAACATTATCATGTTAAATTAAACATTTATTACTAGAAAATAAAATTTCAAAACCCTTTGTTGCTAAAAGTGCAACAGATATAATATTCTTAGTGACAGCAAGTGTGAGCGGACGACATGGAGAGGTGGGCTGAAAGCGCACGAATTCAACGGCGCGGTCCACTGGGGTCTGGATTAGCTCTTTCCAGGAATTAGAGTCCTATGAAGCTTAACGTACGGGGGACGGCCCACTAAGACATAGAGATTCGGGTCTGGGATAAGTTGCTTATTTCTTATGTGATCCCATTATATTACATTTGTAGAAAATCGTATTTTCTTAATTACGCATATTAGCGCTTAGGTCATTTTTCAAGTTTATATGAATGATTCACGTATGGAAAAAAATAAATCCATCCATAAAGCAGTAAATAAATGCGGAAAGTAAATGCGGAAAAATAAAGATTACAAAAATTACAAAACCTTGGGGGATGCAACCGCCTGCCTAATCTATTAATTACAATTCCCATAAAAATATTTGCAATACTTGAAAGAAAATAAATCCTAGGCACACATCTAACCTGCATCCACAAAAGTTAGCACGAGATATGACACATATGTTCAATTTGATTTTTAGCGAGGCCCGTGTGGCCTAATTAAGACATCGATGGTTTAAAGTTCTTATTTTAAATGAAAATAGTTCATTTTTATTTACACTTACATTGATCAATTTTATTAGTGAAAATGACCACATGGCAAAGTGTGAGGCCTGCTATCCGGGAATACTATTTATTCCCTTTGTGGGGATATTCTAACATGAAAATTAAAAAGAAATAAAAGATGAAGAAAAAAATTAAAACATTTACAATAATAATAAAAAAAATAATTCCTAGGTCCACAAATAAAATCAGATAAAAGATGAAGCAAATGAGAGCACAAAATTCGCAATTCGAATCCACTTCGGCGTATCCTTATGATCCCCAGGAGCGTTCCTTGTTCGTTTTGATTTAGTTGTGTTTGGTTTGAATGGAAAATAAGTGTTTATTTATCCAAAAGATAATCAGACTCAGGTTTTAAATTTTTTTTAGACCTGAGAATATCTGAGGATTTAAGAAGAAAAGTAGATGAAGAATGATTAAAAGTTAGAACTCAAATGTGTTTTGGATCTAAGAAAATATTGAAAGAGATGAAATAAAATATTTTTGTAGTGTTTGTCAGTGTTTTTCTTTCTGAAAAGAAGAATTTTCTCTGTAATTTCAAGCCCCCTTCAATCCAAAAAAGTCCCGAATTTATAGAAATTCGGGATGAGCTAAATAGGGCTCGCTGGGGAGTTTAGCAAGCTCGCTGGGGAGTCTAGTGAGCTCCCTGGATTCTCTAGCGAGGTGCTGGAATTTCCAGTGAACTGCTAGAAATTCCAGCACTCGTTGGCCCAACGAGCCATGGGCTCGCCTGTTCGGCGAGCACATTTCAACCCGATATATATTTTTTATTTATGTATTTAATAAATTTATTTCAAATTGATATATTAATAAACTAATTTTTATTTTTATTTTTTTCAAAATTAAGTCTTTAACACAACTCAGTGACGAGGAACTTTCCCATTTGGAGATCTTTAGATAATCGAAAATTGTGTGATTCGAGGTAAAAATCTTGAAAAACCGTTATCATTGAACACGCGAGCTGGTACAAAATCCAGTGTTCACAGCTGCCCCTCGTGTGATAACCACTAGTTGTATAACTAGTATGATCACACGAAATAGAGCGGAGGGATTGAGAATATACCTGACTGGTGTGGTTGTTTCCTTCTTTGCCCTTGATTGGTGATGATGTGGGCCTTCCTTTCTGGCATTGTATCCTCGCGGGATTGTCCGTTCCTTTCTTCGGACTCTCTTGGTGCTTGATGCCCCTTATGGGCGGGTCGACCGTTTCTTTCTACGGCGTCCCTTTTATAATGGGTAGTCGTTTCCTTCTTTGGCTGCGATTATCATGTGCCTCTTTAGAGTGATTGGAGATAGGTGCCAGAATCTGTTTCGAAGGCGACCTTGAATTTCCTTAGTAGGATATTGACTTGTTCCCTTTGACAAATCAGAGAAAAGTATAATGTTAATACATTTTATGATGAATGTTTTAATTATTTGATTGAGTTTATGCGAAGTAAAAATTTTTGTCCCTTCAATCAAAAAATTAAAACATGATAAGTAAATAAGTTTAATGGAAATTCGGGGATGTCCCAAAGACTGCTTTATTGTTTTAGGAGGCTTTTGTGTTTGCAATGTTGACTTTAAGCTTGAGTGGGCCATCGTCCTTGGTATTTGTAGGTTCTTCTCGTTTATTGGGACGGTGTTGCCCTAGTTTGGCGTTATCTTCTCCTGTAGATGATATGATGCATATGTGATGTATGCATGATTTATGCATAAAAATATTATCATATGATGTATGTTCATCTATTGTAGGTGTCGTGGGCTTCGTTTATAGAAGAGCATTCTCTTGTGCTAGTGCATGGTTGCCCCTGGGGTTTGTCTTGTTAGGGATTCCATGGATGACTCCCTCAGAGTGACAACAATGGGTTCATTGAATTAGATTCGAGTTTAGAGCATAGATCTGGTTTGAATAAAGTCTGGATGAGTCGTTGATCTCGCATTGTGTCGACATTGCTCGCTTGGAGGCCATTTGCCTTAGGTGTTAGAGGTATATGATGTTCAAAGGATGAAATGATGATTTTGATATTCTTTGGTTCTAATTTTTGCATAGACCGCCCTTACGGGTTTTCAATCTATCGAACCTTTAATTTTTACCTAGACCGCCCTTTCAAGTTTTCAATCCAGCAGATTTATTTTTTCATTATTTTTACTTTTTCATTTCTTGGATGTTTACTTGCGATATTCTACCATTGACATGCAAGTAATCAAAATAAGCATATGCATAAAGATTCAGCAAAAATGACAATTCATTTATGAACTTAACAGGGGTATAAATGTTTCAAATGATTTGAATCCTGCCATTGATTATCCCTCTCAGGTTTTCTAACCAATGTAGTTCTCTTGATGTCCTAAGTTTTGCCTGAGCCACCCTTTTTGGATTTTCAACTCAACGAACTATTCTTTTTCTATTTTGGAAAGAAGCCCTAATTTTTGCTTAACTAACCGAGTGTTAATTGGCAGGCTAATAACAAATTTATTTTTATTCGTACTACTTTTTATCAATTTATTTCTTTCACCTATGTGTGATAGCAATTGTATAAGACTTGGTTGATTTGTTAGATCAGCTACCATCCATGTCCATGACTTCATTTGTTGTTTCGTTCAACGTTTCTAATCGATTGGTTGGTGCTCATGCCGCTTTACTCGCTTGAGGTGTACTTGATAATGAGTCTTGATCATCAGTGTTTCCTTTTGAGTTCAATTATACAATGATGTAATGATTGCCCCACAAATGGTAGCAAGCCGTGTGAAGGAGTTGTTGACGTGTTCAACGATCTGACTCCTTTTTGTCTTTCGTATTGTGCCGATTGTTTAACCCTTTAGGGGAGCTTCAATTTTCTTTGGCCATTTTGACTTTTGCTTGATTGTCCCACGAATGGTGGTGAGTCGTGTGATGGAGTTGTTGACGTATTCAACTATCTGACTCCTTCTTTGTGACATTACATCAGTTGTTTGGTCTCAACTTACTTTTCAACATTTTGGCCTTATTCTGGCTTTGATCATTTTGATCTTTGCATACTTCATTCCTTTGATTGATTGATTTAATAGTTAGTGGACATTTCATGTCTGGAGATCTCTTTGTTGATCATTCATCTTTAGTAAGGCAAATGATATCACGTGTTATCGAAGTACATGTGTTTGTGTCTCACTTTTTCTCAAGAGTCAAATCATTTGATTGATTGTAATTGTGGGGAATCCATTTATACCCAAATTAATTTCACGACATGACGTGTCACATGTGCTAAAACATTATTTATATGTTTATGAGAATGCGTGTTGTCATCAATAGAAGATCAAGCAAATAAACAAAGTTCAATTTATTCTAAAATAATTTGAAAGCCTTATTGGTAAAGTAGCTAAACGCTAATTAATTATATCATCAAGAATGGGTTATTCTAGCACCCCTCAAATGTGTCCATGAATTCAAAGTGCTCCATCTTGTCTGCCTTCTCAAACACTTCTTGATAATTCGAAAAAATGTCTAACCCAAACTTGTTCCTGTATAATGGCAGTGCACCATCCATAAGTTTGGTTATCATCACTGGTAGAGTTAAGCGAGCCCGAAGCCTAACCTGTGTCGCCATCCAACGTGAAAAGTAGGATTTGAAGCTCTCACCTGGCTCCTACCTTATAGCCTCCAGATATTGCATCATGGTTTCCATTTGAGAATTAAAACCATAATGCCCTATCATAGCTTGAGCAACGCTATTCCAATCAGTAGCTATGTCCAGCGGAAGGTGGCTGTACCATTCATTGACTAGGTGGCCTAAGGTGATGACAAAGAGCTTAGCCATCATCCGTTCGCTGACCCTTAATGCTCTCATCACATTTGATAATGTGTTAAAGTGAGTGCGCGGGTTGCCAGATCCCACATACTTTTCAAATTGTGACATTGCAAAGTTTGGGGGTAAGCTGTCTTCATCACCGATTATCGGTTGTGCAGAGTATGGATTCATGAGATAGCGGCCATGAGTGGCCAAGAACTGTTACCATAATTCCGCCATTCCTAGTTGTTGGAGAATGGCGTTCCCTGCACTTTGGTAAGAGCTATATTGCCCCTGGGGATATGCCATAAAATTTGGCAGTTGAGGTGCTTGGAACTGTGATGTAACCGACGTACTCCAGCTAGGAATAGACTGTTGGGTCATCCCTTGGTAAAAAAGCCCTGGTGCGAACGTTGGCTGCCCCATTTATCCTGGGAAGAATTGGGGAGGATTGGCAAAGTTGTATCCTGGTTGCCCAATCTGATCCTGGTTTAGCTGACTTTGTCCTACCCTGAATTGATGCGGGGTAGGAAGTCACCCTGCTGGATTGATGTTGTTAAGGGTGACCTCTAGGCTAGACACTGCATTCTGGGCCCTCCCGGCATGCTGGCAAATGAGCAATGCTAGTTGTTCGCTGTTGGCAAAGGCGTTTAAGGCAGCTGCAATCTCAGCACTTACCGATGACTGGTGTGTCTACTGAGAATTTTACTTCGTACGGATAGGGTGATCCTCCCCTACACCTTCTTCTGGTGGATTGGCCATGAAAGATGTACGTTGAACTGAATCTGAATCGGAACTTAAGTCCTCACTTGAGTTAGTGTATGGAACCCCCTCTAGACTGGCCATGGTTGGAAAAACATGAACAAAACGATGAGTAGGCCTTTTCCAAGCTAAGATACACAAGCAGAAGATTAGACTATGTATGTAAGATCCGTGATATGATTCATGATGCAGGAAATGCGTGAAATTTTTAACATTATGGCTGCATTCACAAGGGGTTAGCATGTCATGATGAGAAATAACATGTATGTCAATCCATTTGAAACAAATAGGTTAGTCGTTAGGTAAAGATGAAAACATGTGGAAATGAAAATCCAACATCGAGGGTTGGATTTGAAATTTGTATAATGTCTATGTGACATCGTAATATGAGTGGTGTATGTGCGGTGACCCAGTTACCGTGTGGTAATAGGTTAATAGTTTGAGACTTCGTACTATGACTAGGTCTCATGGAATGAGGAGGTCAAAATTATTTCGGGTAAGTAGTGTGGCATACCCTAATATCATGAAAAAAAACTATCGTATGTAGCTATCTAATGAATGATTTGGTTATTTTACCCAATTAAGGTGGAGTTTTGGATACCTACGTGATCATCACTATGTGGTGATACGTGAATTATTGCCTCATGTGGGTGAATGATTCGGGTATGAAGCGTATAGCCTTGAAGATTTGGTAAGGTAAGACTTTTGAAGTGAGCTCACCCCATGCGGGCCTAGGTTAGGACATTAACTGGGATATCCTTTAATGTGGGAAATGGTTTGGGTAGGTATTTACCCTGTTTGGGATTTTGGTGTGTATAATTGCCCCGGTAGGGCTGTGAGTTAGACATCTAGTGGACATCTCATAGGTAATTTGTGGATATATTATTGCCCCTTATGGGCTAAGTTTCGGATGTCAAGTGGACATCACGCAGTAAAAGAAAAAATATGTTTACCTTGTACGGGCTAGTAACCAGATGTCAAGTGGACATCTAGCTGAAAAGGGGTAAGTGATGTTTCATGATTCTAATTGGTTCATGTTATCCTAGGATAACACGACCTCGAGTGTCGTCTAACCCTAAATGTTTGTGACATCGATTTGGCATGAGAAAATTCTTATTTTAACATTATGCATGTGTGCTTAAGAGTGTCTGCACTAAGATTCGTAGTTAGGATGACATTTATACAGTGATAAATAGTAAACACGTAGCATACAGCATGTAACGTTCAATCTTCCAACCATATAACTCCCATGCGTAGGGTTTTTGGCTAGTCTCTATCCTAAGTTTGGTTCATCTTAGTACCATGAAGATACTAAAGAGCGCACCTGCAAGAAAAATATAATGCATGGTCATTTGTTGGGTAACACCCTAGGGAAAATGCCTATGGTTTATTTACATGAGGTTTGTAAATGGGTTACTGATGTAGAAGGTTCTTGTGCACTAAAATACACTCCAAGCCTCTCCCCAAATGGGTTCTAACGAGGGAGGTACATGCGATATGGCAATAAGTGCTCCACCCGCTCAAGTACTATCTTTTCTCAGGAAGGTAGATTAGTACAAGAGAAAGCTTTGCGGCAATAGGGTACCTTATTCTTACGAGCTAATCCCCTCTATTGTAATGCGAAATTTATGAATATGTCATAATTAAGAGAAAACGGAATAATGTGATCAATAACTTTCAGCACTTATCCAAAATCTAAAACTTGTGAAAAAATAAGCTTTTAGAAAAAATCCCCAATGGAGTCGCCACTGTGAGCGGACAACACGGAGCGATGGGCCAAGAGCGCGTGGAATGAGAGGCGCGGTCCAACGGGGTGTTTAAAAAGTGCACCGGGTCGTGGAACCCGAAAGAAGATTGGTGGATGTGAGCACGGGATTTTGTACCAGCTCGCGCGTTCAATGATGACGGCTTTTCGGGAAATTTATACTCGAATCACACGATTTTCGACCATCCGACGATTTTCAAATGGGAATCCTCCTCGGACGTTTTAAATTATTTAACTAAAAAAAATACAAAAAAAAGAAAAAAAAAAATATATATATATATAAATTAAAAAAAAAGAGACGTAGTCCCGATCACGAGGGAGCCTCGCGAGGAGGCGGCCCTAGCGAGGCAGCCCTCGCGAGGCTGCGCGAGGCAGCCTTGTGAGGAGGGAGCCTGGCGCGAGGCTGCGCAAGGCAGCCTCGCGAGGAGGGAGCCTCGCGTGAGGCAGCCTCGCGAAGAGGCAACCTCCCGCGAGGCCTCACGCTCGAGACCCCTCGCCGGCGAGGATCTACATTTTGGATTTTTCGGTACTTTTTTTTATCTATAAATAGTCGGGTCTTTTTCAGTACACGGGGCTGAAAAATGGAGAGAGAAAAATCCTCTTTTTCAGAACAAAAAATAAAAACAATATTCTTCACTTTCTTCTAACTTTTTCTCCGATCAAAAACACTTTTGGATCCCGAATTTCTTCATCTTAAAATCAAATTTCTTCATTAAATTTCTTCTTGAATCCTCAGATATTCTAGGGTCTAAAACCAATTTAGAACCCGAGTCTGATTATTTTTTGGTTAAATAAACAAGTTATTTTCCAATTAAAATTACACTAAAATCCCAAGAATTAAACGAAGATTTTTGGACTTTTACCTCAACCTTTTCACATTAAACCACAACAACTAAAAAACGAACGAGGAACGCTCCCGGGGATCAAACG
>CATIWQ010209359.1:0-18593 GCA_949673415.1 Euphorbia schlechtendalii
CTTAGTCAATCCGGACTTGCTTTGTAATTGACATTTTGCTACTTTGTACTTTTTTGGGTGAGTCACACTTTGTGACTCGCTCTCTTTATTGAATAGTGGTTTGGGTGTTTAATCACCCATTCCAATCTTCAAAAAAAAAAAGAAGAATATATTATGCTATAGATTCTTTAGTTTTTGGATGATGGAATACTATTCTATTTGGAACTTATGTGCAATCTGGGTAATGATAGCCCTTAGTTTGCTGAATCATTAAGATGGTTCATGGAAAGCTTATGATATTAAAATTTTTTGGTTGATCGGTTGCTTTGTGACAGACATGAATTGGAATTGGACTTCAAGAGATTTTGGGATGAATTCCGCTCATCCAGCTCTGAAAAGGTATGTGTTTAATTTTTTTTCGTCTCCTGGGATTACTCCCACTTAATAATTATTACCCTGCCCTGCCTTTGATTGTCTCTGCAGGAAAAAGAAGCGGCCTTGATTTTTACTGTGGATACTTTCTGTAGACTAGTGAAGCAGCATCCTAATATAGCCCAATTAATTAACATGTACAGATACTATTCATCCTTGATGTTATTTTAATGCTGTTGATTCTGTGAATGGATTTTCATTTGAATTATATTTTATTTACAATAAAGAGGTCTTTGTTTCTATGGCTTTTGTTTTGTCTAATTGTCTCAAATTGCGGAGCTTTTTGTATTCAAAGAATTTTTTGAGGATTGATCAACACTGTCCTTTTTTACGCTGTAGCTGTTTCCTCTTAACAAATTCCAGAAAATATCGACAACCTTTATTTAACGGTTTCATTAGTTTTATACAAAGGATGTTGTGCAATTATATGTGTGAAACTCATATTTATCCCATGTGGATTCTGTTTATAGTTTGTAGAGTTTCTGGATAAAGGTTTTAGTTGTTTAAGAGCTCCAATTTTCTCTCTATGGTGTCTGCTTTTTTTATTATTTAAATGAGGATTGCGACGGTTGTCTGTTGTTTTGCTTGCTAGATATTCTTTATTTTTTTATATTTGAAAGTGGGAACTTTCAATTGATTGCAGGTTAGTTGAAACACACATTTTCTCATTTGTTGTGGGAAGAGCATTTGTTACTGATATTGAAAAGTTAAAGATCAGTAACAAAACAAGATCATTGGATGGAGAAAGCTTATTAAATTTTTTTTCAGAAGTCTCAAAGGTCCTGCTTATTTCAATCTAAAAATGTGGCCTTTTTTTTGTTTTCTTGCTCTACCACTGGTGGTCTAGTTGCTTACTGTGTTACTCCTGATGCTTTTCTGCAGGATGACATCCGTGTGGGATCAAATTTGTTAACTGCTATAGAAGTCCTTATTTCTGGGGTATATTTTTCCTGACTTCATATATTTTTATTGTTTAAATGAGTTGTAGTTATATGTCATCTGACTCTAGTATTATATTTACAACATTTGAATCCATAGTATGAGTCAATCATGATGCCAAGTGATCAGGTTTTTTGGAACTAAATTTCACTGTATGTTTCATAGATGAGGAATACATAATGGAATTTGGGTAGAGTCAGAACATATATTTCATGACGGGCTTACATCCGTAGTTCTGTTGAATTTTTTGTTTTCTGTCTGATGTGTGGCACTTCTATTTATTTTACTTTTTTGCAGCCTATTGATAAACAATCTCTCCTTGACTCTGGAATATTCTGCTGCCTCATTCATATTTTAAACACTCTTTTGAGTCCTCAAGTTGATCAAACGCAGCCTTTTGAAAAGGATCATGGTGATGTTGGTCATGGACGCCGGCTTGAGGTAACTTCATTTATATTTCTCTCCCCTGTTGCTGTTATCGACTCAACTTGTATTAGTTTATGAGCAAATTTCAATGTGTATGCAGTATGCACAATTAAACCTCTGTAACTTATAAACAAATATATGTTTGGTGAGCACTTACTAGAGTTTCTTGTCATTATTCTGCAAACTCATTACCCCAAACTTGTACAATTAAACTTGTAGAAGTTCTTTTCAACGGCTGATTGGAAGAGTGATTTTCCATTGTTTTGTGAATATACAACATTTCAAATCCATCTCTGCTCTATGTGGCATGTTACCCTTGTAAATGACTCCCATTGACAACTTTTCATCCCACACAAAGCTAAAATTTTTCAGGCAATTATCATGACATTTCTCCAAATGATGGGAAGTGCGTGGATGTTTACTAAGATATCAAAATGCTTTGATGTGCAACTAGGAAGGGACAAAATGGCATATGTTTATTGTCTAGCCTAGCAACTATGAGTTGCATAATGATGTTGCTTGGCATGAGTACAAGCTAATTATTGTGTTGAATGATACTGCATCGTTTTATTTTCTATATATTATGCTGTGAAAAATGATTACCCTTACTGCCTGAAATTAAGAAGGCTTATCTTTAGTAGTTTATTTTGTTTGAAAATATATAAGAGACTAATTGTGGAATATGATTGTTGAAGTATTTATCATAAATTCTGAAGAATTAAACCACTGAGGTTTGCCATTAAATATTCATTGATTTGTATTGTTTCATCCATAATCGTTTGGTTCACCGAGGTTTCCTATGACTATTTATGAATTTCTGCTGTGTTATTGTTACTGTTTTATTATTGTTATGGTGGTGGTTGTTATTGTTGCTAATATACTTTGGTACTCAAAATTGTGATGAAGGATACTTGGTTCTGTTTTCCTCATTCAGAATCCCCCAATTTTTTTACTGATATAGTGGTGTGAGGCTAAAAGTTTCCAAGCTTTTAATGGGGAAGGAGTAAAGTTATAAAGAGTAATAAGTCACACACACTCTGTCTTGTGTGTGTGCTGTCCTTTTTACCTAGGTTATGTTTTTATGATAAACTTTTCTAAAATTAAAAAATTTGTGAGATCAATTATTCAAAGCTAAAAAATGCTTGAAAATATTTTATCACCCCCAATATTTTTCTGCGAGCAAGTAATTAGTTGTTGTTTAATGAGCCTGAATTTTTTCTTTCTTGTCCATTGTTGTGTGACCGTCAGCTTGGGTGAAATTATTTCACTATCCATTGTCATAGTATTAGTCTGCACATAATTGATTAGGCTGTTGTGACTTGTGGATGCAAAGATATGGATCAGTGCTTTTGTTGTATAAATTGTATATCTATTCATGTAGATAGAAGGAAGCATAGTACATATTATGAAGGCATTGGCAAGCCATCCTTCAGCAGCGCAGAGTTTGGTTGAGGATGATTCACTACAGTTGCTATTTCAGATGGTTGCTACTGGCTCTTTAACAGTCTTCTCTCAGGATAAAGAGGGTCTAGTTCCACTACACTGCATACAACTTCACAGGCATGCAATGCAGGTGGTTCACTTCATTCTTTTTCTATTTTATGTGTTGAAGAACAGGCATATTAATATCAGAAATTCATTTGGTTAGTATATGCTTTTCTGTCTGACAGTTAATAGTCATTTACCTTTTTTTGTCAATTCAGATACTTGGTCTTCTTTTGGTCAACGACAACGGAAGCACTGCCAGATACATTAGCAGACATCATCTGGTATAGAATTAATTTATGTCATAATGAGCTAAACATGAGGGGTGCACCACTATTTGTAATGATACGGTAGAGTTTGGAGCATGATATAGGGTTAAAGTTGGCTGAGTCACACGCTAGGATTTGTTTGAGATATCGTTCTTTTCTTAGGATCATGAGTTAAATATATGTTTGGAGAACCTCTTTGTCTTTTTTTGATGAGCAACTACATACATAATTGAACATGCAACTCAGAGCATAACTATGTGTTCTTTATCACTTTAGATGATGTTCTTATGTTTCACATGCAGATTAAAGTTCTCTTGACGGCAGTGAAAGATTTTGATCCAGACTCTGGTGATCCTGCCTATACCATGGGCATTGTGGATTTGTTGCTTGAATGCGTGGAGTTGTCATATAGGTCTGGTAATGGTCCAGCTACATACCTTCTTTGAGCTTTAGCAAAGCTAACACTCACCATAGCTGATTGTTGCTAACTTAAAATTTTAGTCTTCAAGTTGCTTTCATTTTTTACTGATTTATGTGCAATATTGAAATGTAGATGCTGGTGGTTTTCGGCTTAGGGAAGATATACACAATGCCCATGGTTATCAGTTCCTTGTTCAGTTTGCGCTGGTTCTATCCTCCATGCCTGCAAAACAGAGCCCTCGACCTGTTCATTCGAAGAGTTCTTCAACTAAAGATAATGCTTTAGATAGTACTCATGCACCAAGTGATGAAGGAGCATGTGATTTGACTGGAAATGAAGGTGCTTTGGAGGAGCAATTGACACCTGCATTATCTAGGTTGCTTGATGTTCTTGTTAATCTCGCTCAAACTGGTCCAGTTGAGAAGACAGGATTTCATGGAGGTAAAGTTTCGAGAGCTTCTCATGCTAAGGCTGATCAAAACTGTGAGAAGGACAACAGCAAGGTTAAAGACCTTGAAGCTGTCCAAATGTTGCAAGACATTTTTCTGAAGGCAGAAAACAGGGAGCTTCAGGATGAAGTTCTCAGTAGAATGTTCAAGATATTCTCAAGTCATCTTGAAAACTATAAATTGTGCCAGCAAATACGAACAGTTCCTCTTCTTATCTTGAATATGGGTGGTTTATCTTCTTCTTTGCAAGAGAGAATTTTGAAAATTCTTGAATATGCTGTGACTGTTGTGAATTGTGTTCCCGAGCAAGAATTGTTTTCTCTTTGTTTCTTATTGCAGCAACCAATACAATCAGACCTGAAGCAGACAATACTTTCTTTCTTTGTGAAACTTCTATCATTTGATCAGCAATACAAGAAAGTACTTCGCGAAGTTGGTGTTCTGGAAGTTCTGTTAGATGATTTGAAGCAACACAAGTTTCTTTCAGGTCCAGATCAAGAAAGTGTTAGTCATAATCAGTTGGAAAGAAAATCTGATTCCAGCAGCTTCAAGAAACATTTGGATAATAAGGATGCTATTCTTTCTTCCCCTAAGTTAATGGAATCTGGACTAGGGAAATTTCCAATATTTGAAAATGAGGACACAATATATGTTGCATGGGACTGCATGGTATCTTTAGTGAAGAGAGCTGAATCAAATCAGGGATCATTTCGTTCTGCAAATGGTGTTGCAATTGTTCTTCCATTCTTGGTTTCTGATGTTCATCGTCCTGGCGTTCTCCGAGTTTTATCATGTATAATTACTGAAGATGCTGTGCAGGTTGGTTCGTGTTCCAACATTTTTTGTTATGTTCAACTTTTTTTCTTACAGAATTGAAAAGTTCTTGTTTTGCCGTTTCTATGATAAGTGTAGCCAAACTACTGAAATGATCAGGACAAATTTTAGTTGTAAAATTAAGGCTTTGCATTTGTATGGTGCCAGCTAGTTCATTTATGTAGCATTTACTTGATTTTTGTTTTATCAGGCACACAGTGATGAATTAGGTGCAGTTGTTGAAGTTCTTAAAAGTGGAATGGCTACAAGTAATGCAGGGCATCAATATAGGCTTGACAGTCATGCAAAATGTGACACAATGGGTGCATTGTGGCGTATTATGGGATCTAACAGTTTGGCTAAGAGGGTTTTTGGTGAAGCAACTGGGTTTTCTCTTCTCTTGACAACGCTTCATAGTTTTCAAGGTGATGGAGGCTCGGCAGATCAACCTTCTTTAGCGGTTCATATCAAAGTTTTTGCATATTTATTGCGCCTCATGACAGCTGCAGTTAGCGATAATTCTGTTAATAGGGGAAAGTTGCATTCTGTTATATCCTCCCAAACATTTTACGATCTTCTTTCTGAGTCCGGCTTGCTGTCTGTGGAATTTGAAAAGCAAGTCATACAGCTTATGTTGGAACTAGCTCTTGAAATTGTCCTTCCACCATCCTTATCATCAGATGGTTCCACGACAGCTGATATTACTAAATCTGCAGCCTGTTCTCTTATAACGATTCCTTCTGGTGTGTTTAATCCTGATAAGGGAAGAGTGTTTAATGCTGGTGCTGTTAGAGTTTTGATTCGCTCACTATTGCTATTTACTCCTAAGGTGCAGCTAGAATTGCTGAACCTTATTGACAGGGTTGCTCGTGCTGGTCCGTTTAATCAGGAAAACCTTACCTCTGTAGGTGCGAAATATGGAATTCTATTCTTCCACATTTTTAGTCAATTATTGACCACTATTCTCACATTTTTGCTAGTCTACTCATTTATTTTTTTATTGCCTGATATTTGTAGGCTGTGTGGAACTTTTATTGGAAACAACCCAACCCTTTCTTTTGGGCGCATCTCCATTACTTTCACATGTGCTGAGGATTGTAGAAGTTCTTGGAGCGTATAGGTAGGATGTTCCATCTTTTTATGGAGTGTAAATCGTTATCATTTATTGGCATCTATTTTCATAGAAATCTAAGCTGTATATTTCTGATGATAGGTTGTCTGCGTCTGAACTTCGACTACTTGTTAGATACATATTACGTATGAGGCAGATGAATTCATGCCGTAATCTTGTTGGTATGATGGAAAGGCTAATTCTGATGGAAAATATGACATCAGAAAATGCTTCGCTGGCACCATTTGTTGAGATGGACATGCATAGGATTGTTCATGCTTCTGTTCAGGTGTCTCTTGGAGAAAGATCTTGGCCTCCGGCTGCTGGATACTCATTTGTTTGTTGGTTTCAGTTTATAAATTTTTTGAAATCACCAATGAAGGAATTTGCGGCTCCGAAAGTTGGTCCTTCTTATAAGAGAAGAGGCAATAATGACCAACCCAATGAACAGCACATTCTTAGGATATTTTCTGTTGGTACAGCAAATAATGAGAACACTTTCTTTGCAGAAATTTATCTTCGAGAGGATGGTGTTCTAACCCTTGCTACCAGCAACTCTAGCTTCTTATCTTTTCCTGGACTAGAATTGGATGAAGGTAGGTGGCACCACCTTGCCATTGTTCATAGCAAACCAAATGCTCTTGCTGGATTGTTTCAAGCCAGTGTTGCATATGTGTATCTGAATGGAAAGCTGAGGCACACTGGGAAACTAGGATATTCTCCATCACCTGCTGGAAAATCCTTGCAAGTGATAATTGGGACGCCACCTAATTGTGCAAGAGTTAGTGAAATGACATGGAAACTCCGTTCTTGTTATCTCTTTGAGGAGGTTCTTACTTCAAGCTGTATATGTTTCATGTATATTCTTGGTCAAGGATATAGAGGACTCTTCCAAGACTCGAATCTTCTTCATTTTGTCCCTAATCAGGCCTGTGGTGGTGGAAGCATGGCCATCTTGGATACATTAGATGCAGAACTGCCTCTGACAAACGCTCAGAAAGTTGAAATTGCTGGCAATCCTTGGGATTCCAAGTCTGATGGCAGTGGTATAGTTTGGGATTTGGAGAGGCTAGGAAACCTTTCATTGCAGCTATCTGGAAAGAAGCTAATATTTGCATTTGATGGAACTTGTACTGAAGCAATCGGGGCATCTGGAGTGTTCTCCTTGCTGAATCTGGTTGATCCTATGTCAGCTGCTGCTTCTCCTATTGGGGGTGAGTAAGCCATCTCTGGAATTGATTTTTAAAATTCGAGTGATCGAGATTCGAGTGTTTATATGCAAAGCAATGTAGAATGTTGTTCAGTTAGGGATTTTCTTGACTCATTTTTTTCCAGGTATACCAAGGTATGGCCGTCTTCATGGAGATGTATATGTTTGTAGACAATGCGTGATTGGAGATACAATACGCCATGTTGGCGGGATGCCTGTTGTCCTGGCCCTTGTTGAGGCTGCTGAATCCAGGGATATGCTTCATATGGCATTGACATTACTGGCTTGTACACTCCATCAAAATCCCCAAAATGTGAGGGACATGCAATTGTACCGAGGATACCACTTGCTGGCTTTATTTCTACGTCGTAGAATGTCATTATTCGATATGCACTCACTTGAGATCTTTTTCCAAATTGCTGCATGCGAGGCTTCATTTTCTGAACCAACAAAGGGAAGTGCGCAAGTTGTTTTGTCACCTGCTTCTGCTGTTCAGGAAGCTGGATTTGACCATCTTAGCTTGTCAAAATTTCATGATGAAACAGCCTCGACTGGATCTCATGGAGACATGGATGATTTTTCTGCTCCAAAAGATTCATTTAGTCATATTTCAGAGCTCGAACATTCTGATATTCCAGTTGAAACTTCAAACTGCATTGTCTTGTCAAATGCTGATATGGTTGAGCCTGTGTTATTAGATTGGACATTGTGGGTAACAGCTCCAGTCCCAATTCAAATTGCACTTCTGGGATTTCTTGAGCATTTAGTGTCTATGCATTGGTATCGGAATCATAACCTCACGATCTTGAGGCGTATTAACCTTGTTCAGCATCTACTTGTGACTCTGCAACGTGGTGATGTTGATGTCTCTGTTTTGGAGAAATTGGTAGTCTTGCTTGGGGTCATTTTAGAAGATGGGTTTCCGGTGTCTGAACTTGAAAATGTGGTTAAATTTGTGATTATGACTTTTGATCCTCCAGAAATGAGACCACAGCTTCAAATAATGCGAGAATCAATGGGTAAGCATGTAATTGTTAGGAACATGCTACTAGAGATGCTTATTGATCTTCAGGTTACAATAAAATCAGAAGAATTGCTAGAGCAGTGGCATAAGATTGTGTCATCAAAATTGATAACATATTTTCTTGATGAAGCTGTGCATCCTACCAGTATGAGATGGATCATGACTCTTCTTGGCGTGTCACTTACTTCTTCTTCCACATTTGCTCAAAAGTTTCGAACCAGCGGTGGTTACCAGGGTTTGACGAGGGTGCTGCCTAGTTTTTATGATGCTCCGGATATATATTATATATTATTCTGTTCGGTGTTTGGAAAGCCTGTTTATCCTAGATTGCCTGAGGTTCGTATGCTAGATTTTCATGCACTTATACCAAGTGATGGACGCTATTTGGACCTTAGATTTGTGGAGCTTTTAGAATCTGTAATTGCAATGGGGAAATCTACGTTTGACAGGTTGAGCACACAGTTAATAGTTGCTCATCAAACTGGAAATCTTTCCCAGATTGGTGCTAGCCTTGCAGTGGATCTCATGGAAGGAAATGCAGACATGGCGGGAGAACTTCAGGGTGAAGCTCTGATGCATAAGACTTATGCAGCACGCTTAATGGGCGGTGAAGCATCAGCTCCTGCTGCTGCAACTTCAGTACTGAGATTTATGGTTGATCTAGCAAATATGTGCCCCCTCTTCTCTGCTATTTGCAGAAAGCCAGAATTTCTTGAAAGTTGCGTTGAACTTTACTTTTCATGCATTAGGTATGTGCGATCTTTTCTTTGTTTTCTTCACTTAATTTCGTTTGCTTGGTCAATTCAAGCTGTATGCCTGTAAGAAATAATTGAGATGCAATTTTTCTATCCTGCAGGGCAGCATATGCTGTGAATATGTCAAAGGCACTCTCTGAGAGGACTGAAGAAAAGAACATAGTTGATTGTGACGACACTAACAGTTCTCAAAATACATTCTCAATTTTGCCTCATGAACAGGAACAATCAGCTAAGACCTCCATAAGTGTGGGAAGCTTTCCTCAAGCACATGCAAGTATAAGTCTTGATGATGCTGTGCCCCAAAATATTCAAGCCAATGAAAAAGCAGAGATCAAGATGACTGATTTGCATCAGGATTCAACTGAAGATGTACAAGCTGTTCAGAACTTGGATGGGGAAATAGTTGATCAGGTTTCTGAAACCTCTAATTCCAGTGAATTAAACCCGCAGGCTGCGGATGGTATCTTTGATCCTATTCAGATATCAGAATCACAGAGTTCGGCATCTCTTAACATGGTAGATTCTCCAATTATGTCTGAGAAGTCAACTTCAAAAGTCCCTATGCTAACCTCCTCATCACCAGTTGCGGCATTGACCTCCTGGCTTGGAGGTGCTAGTGTGCATGAACCAAAAGCTTTTCTACAAGCCACTCCTTCAATGGGGTCCACCATCTCCGCTAGTGAGTTTGATTTATCTCCAGAATTAAAGTCTAATCAAAGGCAATCTGATGCTACTTCATCTTATTCTGTCAATGCAAAGTTACTTCTTGAAATTGATGATTCCGGATATGGGGGTGGTCCATGTGCAGCAGCTGCTACTGCGATGTTAGATTTTATGGCAGAAGTTCTTTCTGATTTAATCACTGAGCAGATAAAAGCAGCACAGGTTATAGAGGGCATCTTAGAAATGGTACCTTTATATGTGGATGCTGAAACATTGCTGGTTTTCCAGGGTTTGCTTCTGAGCAGACTTTTGAACTTTGTGGAGAGGCGTCTTTTGCGTGATGATGAGGAAGATGAGAAAAAGCTAGATAAAATTAGATGGTCCTCAAATTTGGATGCATTATGCTGGATGACAGTGGATCGTGTATATATGGGTGCTTTTCCTCAACCTGCAGCAGTGCTGAAAACTCTTGAGTTCTTTTTGTCAATGTTGCAACTCGCAAACAAAGATGGCAGAATTGAGGAAGCTGTTCCTGCTGGGAAAAGTCTTCTTTCTATTAAAAGAGGAACCAGGCACCTTGATGCTTACATACATTCACTTCTTAAGAACACAAACCGTATGATATTGTATTGCTTTCTGCCATCTTTCCTGGTCACAATTGGAGAAGATGGGCTTCTTTCACGCTTTGGCTTGCATGTTGAACCCAACAAGAAAATATGCCCTAATGCCTCAAGAGCAGATTTAGGAATTGATATCTGTACAGTTTTACAGTTATTAGTAGCTCACAGACGAATTATATTTTGTCCCAGCAATCTGGATACTGATTTGAATTGCTGTCTTTGTGTAAGTTTAATATATCTTGTCCATGATCAAAGGCAAAATGTCCAGAACGTGGCTGTTGATATTATCAAGTATCTGCTGGTGCATCGTTGGGCTGCACTAGAGGACTTGCTTGTCTGTAAACTAAACCAAGGACAGCATGTAAATGTACTGCAGGGTGGTTTTGATCGATTAATGACTGGAAGCATATCTGATTTCTTTGAGTGGCTTCAGAATTCTGAGCAGATGGTCAACAAAGTATTGGATCAATGTGCTTTGATCATGTGGAATCAGTATATAGCTGGATCAGCAAAATTTCCCGGAGTGAGAATAAAAGGTGTGGAGGGTCGTCGTAGGAGGGAAATGGGGAGAAGATCTCGAGACATTGCAAAGCTAGACCTTCGGCATTTGGAGCAGGTGAGTGAAAGGAGATATGCATTGGAAATGGTGCGTGATGCTATGTCTACTGAGTTGAGAGTTGTCCGCCAAGACAAATATGGATGGGTTCTTCATGCGGAAAGTGAGTGGCAAACACTTCTCCAGCAACTTGTTCATGAGCGGGGAATATTCCCAATGTGCAAATCCTCCTTGAACGAGGAACCAGAGTGGCAACTGTGTCCCATAGAAGGTCCATACAGAATGCGCAAGAAGCTTGAGCGCTGCAAATTAAGGATTGAAACAATTCAAAATGTCCTCAACGGGCAGTTTGAACTAGAAGTGGAGACTTCGAAAGGGATTTGTGATAGTCCTGATGCATCTGACACAGATTCTGAATTATTGTTTAATCTTTTCACTGATGGTCCCGAACAGAATGGTATTGATGATGAGATGTATGGAGAATATTTTAAAGAATCACATGATGCCAAAGGTTTCACTTCTGTCAAGAGTGGGTGGAATGATGATCAAGCGAGCAGTGTAAATGATGCTAGTCTTCACTCAGCTCTTGACTTTGGTTCCAAGTCTGGTTCAATGTCTGCCCCAGTGTTAGAGAGCACCAATGGAAGGTCTGACTTAGGATCTCCAAGACAAGCATCTTCTAATAAAATTGACGATGCCAGAGTTCCAGATGATAAATCCGACAAGGAACTGAATGATAATGGTGAATATCTGATTAGACCGTACTTGGAACCTCTTGAAAAGATCCTATATAAGAACAACTGTGAGCGAGTTGTGGGTCTTGACAAACATGATGGTATTTTTTTGATAGGGGAACTTTGTCTATACATAATTGAAAATTTTTACATTGATGATTCTGGGTGCATTTGTGAAAAGGAAGGGGAAGATGAACTTTCTGTAATTGACCAGGCCTTGGGGGTAAAAAAAGAATTCACTGGCAGTGTGGATTTCCAATCCAAGTCTACTTCATCTTGGGGCACAATGGTGAAGACATGCACTGGAGGAAGAGCGTGGGCCTACAATGGCGGGGCATGGGGGAAGGAGAAAATATGTACTAGTGGAAATCTACCTCATCTCTGGCACATGTGGAAGCTTAATAGTGTGCATGAACTCTTAAAACGTGATTACCAACTCCGTCCTGTTGCAATTGAGATATTTAGCATGGATGGGTGCAATGACCTTCTCGTCTTCCATGAAAAAGAAAGAGAAGAAGTCTTCAAAAATTTGGTTGCAATGAATCTTCCAAGAAATAGCATGTAAGAATTTACTTGCTTCTGATGTTACGCATGCTTATCATGTTCAAATGTTATTTTTGTACTTGAATTTCTTTCAATGTTATGATGGGTTTGTTGCATTTAATTTTCAAAATGTTCGCTTATTATCCGGTAGTAGCTGCAAAATAAAAGTATATTCTCAAATATCTTTTGTGAGCTATCAGAAGTTGATGTGGTCCTCCTATCTGAGAACTCCTTTCTGAAGAAAAAAATAAGAAATGTGTAGCAATTGCTACTGAAACGGTTAGCTGATTCTTTGTCCAAGTTTTACTGTCCCAACACAGAAGCTTTTCAACATTTATTTGCTTATTCATTAACTGTATGCTTATCATTAGTTTTTAAGTGTCTTCTGTATATCTTGTTTCATCTTCTCAACATCTTTTTGGTACTTATTATTGCTTGTCATGATTTTCGTTGTTCTTGCAGGTTGGATTCTACAATATCTGGGTCAAATAAACAAGAAAGTAATGAGGGTAGTCGGTTGTTTAAGTTGGTAGCTAAATCTTTCTCAAAAAGGTGGCAAAATGGAGAAATTAGCAATTTCCAATACCTCATGCATCTCAACACATTGGCTGGACGGGGATATAGTGATCTTACACAATATCCAGTGTTCCCATGGGTTCTGGCAGACTATGAGAGTGAAATTCTTGATTTATCCAAACCCAAAACATTTAGGAAGTTTGACAAACCGGTAGGCTGTCAGACACCGGAGGGTGAAGAGGAGTTTAGGAAAAGGTAAGAGTTAGAGAATTCTTCGTGATTTCTATTCACTGTTTGTTTACTTTTCTTCCCTCATTTGCTTATTTGCTCTGTTTAGATATGAGAGCTGGGATGATCCGGAGGTTCCAAAATTTCATTATGGTTCACATTATTCTAGTGCTGGTATTGTCCTCTTCTATCTTTTACGCCTGCCACCATTTAGCATGGAGAATCAGAAGCTGCAAGGAGGGCAATTTGATCATGCTGATCGCCTTTTCAATAGTATTAGAGACACTTGGTCAAGTGCTGCTGGGAAGGGAAACACTTCCGATGTTAAGGAACTGATTCCAGAATTCTTCTACATGCCAGAGTTGCTTGAGAATAGGTTCAACCTTGACTTGGGAGAGAAACAATCAGGGGAAAAGGTTAGTTGCTTTTTTTTTTTTGTTCTTTCTTTTGCAAGTATGAACAATATGATTGACTGCTTTTTTGCTTGGGTGAACCATTTGTTATGTGCTAAGGACCCTCATTTTCTATTGGGCATCCACGTTGGTTTACTTATGATGTTGATACCTTTTCAGGTTGGTGATGTAATATTGCCTCCTTGGGCTAAAGGCAGTGCTAGAGTATTCGTTAGGAAACATAGAGAAGCATTGGAATCTGATTATGTTTCCGAAAATTTGCATCATTGGATTGACCTCATATTTGGGTATAAACAAAGAGGGAAGGTGTGTTTTCAATACTACTATACATCATAAGATAACTTCTACTTTTTGTTGACTGAGCATCTGCTTCTTTGTTAGAATAGACTAAACACAATGGACTCTGCAGTATGTGTGTTCATGTATTTTACTGCCTTGAATTCTCTATGATCCTTGGTTCTTGATTATTGCTTAGCAACTGGTCAAGACCCCTAAGTTTTGATATTCCTGAGAAACCGTGGACTAGCTTAGTTTTGGTCTTTTATGCTATGCGTGAAGAAACAACCTCTTATGATCATCTTTTATATTTAACTTTCCCTATCTGTAAGTACACAAACACACAGCAAATAGTTTTTTCTTGCCTGGTCTGTGTGTGTGTATGATGAAAGAAAGACAAACTTCTTGAAGATTTTAGAATATGTATCTGTTTGATAATTAAATGCTACCCATTCTCTTTCTTATGTCATCTACACTTGTTTTATTTTTTTATGAATATAACACAGTACTTCTATGATTGATAGGCTGCTGAAGAAGGTGTTAATGTTTTTTATCATTACACATATGAAGGCAGTGTGGACATAGACTCAGTTACAGATCCTGCAATTAAAGCCTCCATTTTGGCACAAATTAACCACTTTGGGCAGACACCCAAGCAGCTGTTCCTCAAACCCCATGGGAAAAGGCGGCCCGATAGAAGGCTTCCACCTCATCCACTCAAGTTCTCCTCCCATCTTGTTCCACATGAAGTTCGCCAGACCTCTTCTGCCATAACTCAAATAGCTACTGCGAATGAGAAAATTCTTGTTGCTGGGACGAACACTCTACTTAAACCCAGAACATATACCAAATATGTGGCATGGGGTTTCCCAGATCGCAGCTTGAGATTTATCAGTTATGACCAAGACAGACTCCTCTCGACACATGAGAATCTTCACGGTGGTAACCAGATTCAGTGCATTGGTGTCAGCCATGATGGTCAAGTATTGGTTACTGGTGCTGATGATGGGTTAGTCTCTGTTTGGAGAATCGGCAGCATTGGCCCCCGTGGTTCGCAACATCTGGAGTTGGCCAAGGCACTCAGTGGACATGTCAGCAAAATCACTCGCCTTCATATAAGCCAGCCATACATGTTGATTGTGAGTGGATCTGATGATTGCACTGTTATTGTGTGGGACCTCAGCTCTTTAGCTTTTGTGAGGCAATTGGCAGAGCTTCCAGTGGCGGTTTCAGCAGTTTATGTGAATGACTCGACTGGGGATATTGTAACAGCTGCCGGGATTCTTCTTGCTGTTTGGAGTGTCAATGGAGAATGCCTTGCAGTGATTAACACATCCCAACTGCCATCAGATTCTATTCTCTCAGTGACGAGCAGCACATTTTCAGATTGGCAGGACACGAACTGGTACGTGACTGGGCACCAGAGCGGGGCTGTTAAGGTATGGCAAATGGTTCACAACTCCAGCCAAGAGAGTGCCCGAAACAGACCAACTGTCAATCCAACATGTGGGTTGAAATTAGGCGAGAAGGTGCCAGAGTACAGATTGGTTCTCCACAAGGTGTTGAAATTTCATAAGCAAGCGGTTACTGCGCTACACCTCACAAATGACCTGAAGCAGTTATTGAGTGGGGACTCGGGCGGGCATTTGGTGTCATGGACTCTACCAGATGAGAGTTTGAGGGCTTCATCTAACAGGGGGTGAGAAAAAAAGAGAGACTATTGAAGCGACTAATTTAAGCATATTCAGAAACCAGTGGGTCTATTCTTGGAGTGACAATATTCGTACAAGGTCAAAGTAATGCTTGGATGGACCGTCATGACCATTGAACACCACCACAGCCGAGACTTGACAGAAGGATAACTTTTTGGCTATTAGAAGCAAGATAGGTGATTTGTTTTTTTTTATTTGTTGAATGTACATAGATGGGAAATTACTAACAGAGTGTAATGAAGATACTGTACAGGGAATAGTTTTCCAGGAATGAAGCCAAGTGATATTGTAAGTTAGCAAAAGACCAAATTGGTGAACGTATTTGGGTATAGAATTCTCTCTTTCTTTTTTGCTTATTGCAGTTGGGCAGAAGGCACTGCCCATTCTTTTTGTGTAAATGTGCTGTACTCTCTTTTCCTTGTTGGAGGGGAGGCCTACTTCTTTTCGCTTTTCCAAATTGTAATTTGACCATTGTCTTGAGAATATTAGTCAGTTTAGAACCCCAATTATTTACTTCTATAAAATCTTCATAAGGTTTTCTTACTTAAAAAAAATTATTAGTCACTCGGTTCTTTTTGAACGAAAATGAAGTACAACATAAATTTAAAACATTAGCTGAATAATTGTATTCAGAACTATAGTAAATAATTACAACTTATATTGTAGTAACAAAAAAAATGAGGAAGGTACGAAGAACAAAACCGGGAAAATAACATTGATTAAGCCATTATTAAAACTATCCCCAGATTTACGTTTGGCTATAAAATTGGGGTTTGATTCTGTTGTATTCGTGACTAATTCTCGTGATTTAATGCATTCAAATTGCAATATGTGTGGATTCAACTTTTGTGAAACTTGGAATGGAAATAAATACATGCTTTATATCTTGAAATCGAAAGGTTTTTCTGAAAAATTGTAACGTTGACCTGTATGATTACTTTGATATGAATACTATGAATGAATTAGATGGATATGGTGTGTTTAGTTGTATTGTGAATTTGTAATGTTATTATGAATGAATAATTCAAGTGACAAGGACACCAAAAGAACTACAAAAGAAAGAAATTCAGTTGTGAGTGTGAAGCTCATCTTCCTATTCAATCCATGAATTTGACTTTACATTCAGTACAATTTTGTTTATTTTCCACTTCCCATTGGTAAAAACGTAATAATTATTAGTAATTATTTATTATTATATGAATGAGTCTGCTGGAGATTCATGTGACAATCAATTTTTAACATCAATTCCTGTTTTTTAATGAATTGCGAGGAGAATATAAGTTTTATTTGTTTTTCATGCTGTACCCTAGCCTTTTTAACGATTTTTTTGTACATAAAAACAATTTTCTCATTTGATATACCATATTTAAAAATGTTTCCTAAATTGACTTTGTTTACACAATCCAAAGATTAAACTTTTTAAATGTTTCACATTTTCAACTTCAAACGTTGCGTTTGAAATAAACAATAAGCTTGTATAAATATAAAACGATATAGTGTAAATGCTCTTTTTTAGTGAACATATTCTCGAGAACAACTTTGCACATTGATCAAGCGAGCCTATAAGATATTAAGATTACTTATATAATGATTACTATGAGCCTATGACTTTATTGAAACAAGAGAATTAGTGAGCAAAGCGTAAACTAAATTTGACTTCAACGAGATGATGATGGGAAATATAATTTTATTAGAGAAACAGTAGGCCTGAAAAATGTTGAACATGATAGTTTGAGTGAACATAAGGGTGAGGTTAAGCTCATCTAATACAAAATCAATTGTTTTTTATTATAGCCAATCTACACTACTTTATATGATACTCTTTATTCTTAGTTGTTTCGCATGTGAGATATCTTCAACAATTTCTTCGTTAATTTTTTAAAAAAGTTTAAAAGAAAAAAAAGTGAGGAAATTAGAATTTTGCTTGAAAAATACTGAAGTATTAATAAATAGAAGGAATCAAAACACTTTGTTAAAATATCTTATAAAGTGTGATTTTAAAACCATATGTTTTGTTGTATGTGCGTACTTGACTGGAAAAGAGAGAAAAAGGCACATGGAAGTGGAAAGGGTAGATGTGGAAGTAAATGTAGTAGTTAGCATTTGTGCGGTAAAGAAGAGGCATTTGTGATGCTGTGCTGGAACATATAAATTATCAAATTAGTTATTTTATAGACAAGCAAGCCTACAGAGAAGAAACAAACAAATGTAATAAGGAACAGGAATAGGATAAGGACCACTCTAAAAATGTTTGACATTGACATTGCACTTTCTTCTGCTACAACTACCACGTGATTCCATCTTCCCTCTCAGATAATGCCAATGCTATATTATATAACCATTAGGTATAATCCAGTGTTTTGGCTTTTGGGTGATTTGTAATCTTGATAACAATATTTGAAAAAACTTGGGGTTAAGACGGGGTTGTAATCTTTATAGCCTAGACGGAAACGGAACTTAAGCATACTTGATAGAGATTAACTGAATTTATTTTTATTTCCAAAATATATTAAAACTTTAGAATAATTAAAATGTAAATTATCGTCAAAATAATATTTATAAAAGTAAATATTAGATAATTTTGTTAAAAACAAAAAAAATTAAAATCTTAAGTACTACATCAAAAACTAAATCACAAGCTTTTGATAAAAAAACGAGCAGAATTTTTACTTGATATAAAATCTAAAAACACAGAAATAACATATATATTTTTTTATCCAAAGTATTATAGTTTAGATTGAATTTTAGAGCATTTCCAACCCCATTTCAAATATGGGGTTGGAGAATGACATTTCATCCTTTGAAATGATTTGTGAAGTTGCTACAATGCAACTTCATTTTTTAAATTGCATGGTAGCAACTTCAAATATTATTATATTAATTTTTTTGTTACTTTTATTTTTGTTATTTGATTGATAATATATATGTAAAGTAAATGCAATATAATAATAAAAAGTTAAGTAGAAAGTAATAAAATAATAGTATAATGTTTTGAAGTGAAAAGTTGAAGAAAAAA
>CATIWQ010209382.1:0-13720 GCA_949673415.1 Euphorbia schlechtendalii
TGTGCTTTTTATGTCCTTTATACTTTATACTATGCTTAAGAGAAGGTAATATTCAAGTATGCATATAATGCTTATATGAAGATGCGATTCGGTTGACTCTCCATTATGAACAAAGGTACGCAACTGAGCTATATAAATTGCATATTACTAATTTGTGGGAAATTTCAAACTTCTTCTTGAAATATTTTGCAATGTGGAATGTGATACTCACTGCAATAGTCTTTCACCAAAATAAGGTACGAACTTGTTTACTAAATTTATACACTTCTGTTGAATTTACCTTGAGGACAAGGTAAAAGTTAAGTGTGGGGGTATGATAAGTGTATAATTACACTTATTATCATTATAATTTTATTATATAAACACTATAGTTTTAGTCATTTTTATACTTCATATAAAAGATTTCACGTGGTCTGTAGTTGTTTTTTATGCAAATGCAGATACTAGGTAAATCTTGGGAGTAAAATGAACTAAAGTGGAATTCTATGAAAAAAGTGTGAAAAAGGTGCAAAATGATGCGTGGAACTCGAAGATTTGGCTTAGAATCGAAGCTGTCCAAGATCGGTAAAGTTACAAGGAGATTTCTGAAGAAAACTCAATTCACGGTCGCGATAATGCCTAGCGGTCGTGACCTGTTCACTTCAAAAACAGAATTCTACCAATCAAAGGTTCACGATCGCGAATCACATATGGCGGTCACTACATGGTTGGTTTTCTTGTATTATCTTCTCAACTACCAACCGCCAGATAAGCAAGATCAACCGCCACCAACCGCCATCAACTACCAATGAAAAGACACTTATCAGGAGTCAACCAATCAAGAAAAGGTGCCTATCCATTGTGGATTAAATTAAAGCCTCTCAACCAATCACATTGAAGAGATGCTATCTTTCACCAATGGATGTGACTCTTAGTTTGGATAGACGCAACCCCTCAAACTCTATAAATAGGGCTCTAATTCTTCACAAATTTTGTGCATCTAGTGGTGGATAGTGTGGAACACTAGAGAGGAAAGCATTAGAGTGCAAATATAGTGTGTATAGTTAGATTCACTACGTTCTTAAGTGTTAGCGAGAAAATGTTTAAGTGATTCGAATCCTTGTTTCGATCACTGGATTTGTCTATATTCTTGAGCGATTGTTGTATAAGTGTACTTGCAAATCACTTATCAATAAAAGTTTTCGTTCTTCAATAATTTTTTGTTCGATATTTACAAGGAATAGCATCCTAGCGGAGGTTCTGTACGGGCCGAGACCGAATTCAAAGCAGACGCATGAATTGCGGGAATTGACGATTCCCATTAAAGAGTGGATACGGTTTGATCAACTTTAGCTTTCACTTGCATACCTTGCAACTTTACTTTGCTTTCTACTTATACTTTCTATTTCAAAGTTTATGATATGTCTATGTGTCATAATGTGTATTTCTTGCTAAGTCTTTTATGTTAATCAAGTTATATGCGTTGGCGTTAATTTTAAGAGTAGTTTCGGGGTTAACAGTATCATGTATAATCACTGGATCTGTGATATAACGCTGTTTAGTGAGCCAACATTTTTGGAATGGTAACTTGCTAAATGTGGCTATGTGAGAGCGATCCGTACTAAGCATAGTATTGATGGTTCTAATCTATCACATCTATATTTACTCAACTTATCATTCTAATCTTCCTATCCATAAAAATCTCTAATCTATTTTTATTTTATTTTATTTTACTTTTATGTTTCCCTAGTATCTTTAGACCTGGTTCCTTCCCTGTGGGTTCGATATCTTTTAAAACTACATCGCAACTGTATACTTGCAGTTATCATCATTTTTCTATGTGATAAGGGGTATTGACGACACCTACATTTATTTGTCAACAAGTTTTTGGCATAGTGAATAGCCAACAGTTCATGAGATTTTGGAACCATTATAGATTAAACTTATCAGTGGAAAAGTGGTGAACACTTATTTTAGCTAAGATATGACACGTGTCTAACTCCGTCTAAATTTTAATGTAACAGCGTGAGATTTAGTTTCACGGTTAAATCAAAACCCACATTTTCAAAGAGATATGCTTTTGAATTGGAATCATTTTTTTCTAAACTCATCTATTTACTAAGGCGGTTAATCAAGTGTTAATCTCAGTGTTAATTCTCATCTTGAGCCGAGGAAGCGTTACATATCATCATCACTTTAAAAGGTCTATAAAAGCCGAAGGATTTAAAGAGAGAGGTTACTTGCTTTTGCAAATTTGAATCCATTTAAAGCTTAAGAACCCTAATTCCCTTTCTCTCATAATCGAGCCTTCTTAGGATTCGCACCATGCATAGGATCATCAGACAGTAGAGTCTAAGCTCCCTCCTTCAAATGGAAGGACCTACGATTATTGGGCTGATTAGGGAATTCTACTCTGATCTCTACACCATTTGGAATTTGGAGGAAAATCTACATTAATCTGCTCAAGGCTGATTGGGAGCATTCTGGACATGCCTCACAAAGGTGCTCAGCTTCCCAAGACCAATGATGAGGATACCATGATTATGCTAGAAAATTAGGATCTCCCCTCTAACTATATTTTTGGAGAAATAGCTGCGTCTGGTATGAGCTAGACCACGAGAGCATGCCACGAGCTTGTGGTGAAGATGCTACTACCAAAGATTGGGTCAGTCTCTAACTGCACCTACTACAAAAGGTGTGTGGTCTACCATATGGTACAGGATAAGAGGCTTAATTGGCTTGTGGGGTGATTCTTTACCACTTGACAAAGCTGACTACCATCTATCACTATGGTTACCTCATTATTGAATTGATGAGGGCAGTGAAGGTTGACATCACGTAGTTTTTGGGGGAGTCCAGTGATACAGTGATGCTGATGAAGAAGAAGTTTGACCTCAATTACTTCACCAAACTGTACCATTGATAAGTGTATAATTACACTTATTATCATGATCCTTTTACTTATAAAACTCTATGGTTTTGAGTCATTTTATACTTCATATAAAAGACTTCATGTGGTATGTAGTTGTTTTTTATGCAAGTGCAGAAACTAGGTACATCTTGGGAGTAGAATGATCAAAGATGGCATTCTATCTAAAAAGAGTAAAAAAGGTGCAAAAAGATGCGTAGAAAACAAGGATTTGGCTTAGGATCGGAGTTGTCAAAAATAGGCAAAGTTGCAAAGTAGAATTATGAAGAAAAGCATTGTTCATGATCATGACACCCATTCACGGTCGTGACTTATCACCCTTCATAAATAGAGAGTTGCCAACCATTGTTCACGATCGCGACATGTAATTCACGGTCACGACTTGTGATGGTTATTGGTTATCTCTTCTCAACTACCAACCAAGCCAAAAACCAATGAAGCCCCCTGCTCAGACCCAAAGACAAAAGAGGAAAATGAAAGCTAAAACACACATAGAGAGAAACTGAGACAAAGCTACAAGTTGATAGCTTGCTGAGGAAAAAGTGGACGCGATTGAGGCTGAGGAAACCCTGCGCCAAAGAAAGCGTAAACTAATTATCACTGAAGAATCGAAGGAGCAGGGTGAGGCCAAGAAGTCTAAGGATGAGGACACTACGAGTCCTAGAGTTGCGATTGAGATTAATGAAGCAATTTCCAAAGCAAAGGGTACTCAACGCAAGCAATCTGCCACCAACCGAACCTTGACGAAAAACATGCAAGTGGTGAGCAACGATGAGGATGTTGGAGGAACCCTTCTCCTTAATCAGGAAGAGTCTGATCTTCTTGATCCCAACATCCCCACTCCACCCTTTACTCAAACTGAGGAAACCTCTACTCAGTTTGAGAAACCTCAAGCTGACGCATCCTTGGGTCAAACAGCTAACCAAGAGGTTCCTAAAAATCCTAACCCCATTTCTTTTATGAATCCTCAACCCAAATCCCCTATAAATACCCCAATTCCTACCCCTGTAGAAATTGATAAACTTTATTTCTGTAAATCCTCCTCCTTCTAACACTGTAAATTCCCCAGTCATTATACCTTCTTCTCCTATAAATAACCAAAACTCTCCTGTGAATATTCCTTCCTCTCCCACTAAAAGTCATGATTCTTTCTGTCCTAATAACACCCAAACACAAACTTCTCCTTCTTCTCCTCCCCAAACATAAATAATTCATTCCCTTGTAAAATCTAAGTATATCCCTTTTTCAACTATGCAAACATCTACACCTACCCCTTCTTCAAACCCATCTCTACCCCCTTAATTCCTCTAATTAAGGAAGCTCGTAACGCTGAGAACTCCACTCAGCATGGAGAAGTAAGTGGTCATGGTACTGAGGTAAATGTTACAGCTAGTGAAGTACCTCAACCCAGTAGCAAGCTAGTCTAGGAGGACTTGGCTGATAAGTCCATCTTAGCTCAGATTAGGGAACTCGAAAGGAAGCAATTCCCTTCCCTAAAAACTGATGATGAGTTGGATAGAGCAGTAATTTGCTACTATCTCAAAAATTGATGGGCTTGTATTCCAAACCCAAGGATAAGCTACCTGAGTTCGAAGAGCATACAAGCTTGTCTATCGAGTCTCTCTACTTTGATGAGTTTGAGAAGATTTAGGGCAGTTTGTTTGTAATTTGAAATTATTTAGCGAAAGAAAGTACTAAGAGTTTGGTGGATAAAATGGCTGTGATTCTAGCTGGATCGTCAGAGTTTGCAGCCCAGCTTGGGGTAGCAATTATGTCTATCCCCATGTCTATTGCACTTACTAACACAGTCGTAGGCAAGATAAAGGGTAGCGTAGATGCTGCTGCTGAGAAGTTGAGCTCCTTAAGTTCCAATATGGAAACTCAAGTGACACAGCTCCATCAATTCGGTGAGGAAGAAGTCAAAATAAAGAGGAGCACCGATCGAGAGATTGATAATGTGCTCAAGGAAGTTGAAACTACAAAGGACATCAGCAATAGCATCGCAATGGTTTTGGAGACCACATCTAGATTTCTGATGAACCATGACGATATGCAGGATAAGGTGCTGAAGCTGTTGACTGAGATCTCTACCAAAATAAATAAGAAACTTGTGCTAAATCTTGACTCTCTCCATTCCAAGATTGATAACGTCTGTAAAGAGTTCTAAGAGAACACAGATGCTAAAATTTCAAGGTCTCAGAAATTCCTAATGGATGCCATTGGAAAATTTTTCCTAAGCTACCAACTCCAAGCCTTCCACCTACTAAATCACTTGGCCCAGAGATTGGTATGACTATTCACACAAAGTTGAATGTCATTAAGACCAAGGTGGAAGATTTGCAAAAGAACATAGGAACGCTAGTGAAAAATGGAGAGCTGGATGCTAAAGATATTGACTTCATCGCCCGATGTTTATCTTCAATATGCCTGAAGATTGTTGATATGAAGGCCAAGCTAAAATCACATTATCTGCAACAGACTTCAGAGCTCTGCTTCAATGCTTTCAATAGTTTGCATACCAAGGATTTGATCAGATTGCTCACCTATTCAGATGCCATCACCTCCTTCTCAACGAGCTTAATGACCAAGAATTTCTAACATCTAAAGGCAAGTAACAGTTGGAAGAAGAGATCTCCCTGTAGATAATTAGCCATCAAGCAGACTTTCAAGCTCCCCTTGACTCCTTTAATATCTTCTTGGAACAAATTATACAAGGACAGATATCAATGGGGTAGAAGGTAGCTGAAGACCCCTTTAAGACGGTAAATGTTGATAAGGGAATTGTTACAGTATCCACCTCATTCTCTTTACCATCAACATCAACAACAAAAGCCAAATCAAGATAAGACTGGATCCTCCTCTTCCAAGAATCGAAAATAGAAGCCATGTACCTAGTAGTAGATAGTTCTTGTAATAGGTCTTATTATGTAACCTTATTTCAGAATATAAATTATGTACTGACTAAGTATTTTTTATTAATGTAAAATTACAAGTTCTACCCTTCCAAGTTAAGATCTTCTTAACTTTAAATTTATTATACTGTATGCTTGTTTCTACTGTTAGTTGAGTATATGATGCAGGAACTCATTTCAAAGAGACCAACCTTAAGGAAAAGTAGAAGTAAGACAAAGTCCCAAAATGAAGAAAAATTCTCTAAGTATGGGGGAGGTAAGTTGCTTGAAGAAGACTCACTCAATGTGGGGGAGTTCAAGCTGAGTAAAGGAAGTCACTCAGCATGGGGGAGTCTCACATCACCTATCCAGGTATTTCAATATCTTTAAACTATCTTATTCAATTAATCTCTTCTACTACCTAGTTTACTATCTGTCCAAAATGGGGAGGTTGTTGAAGCCAAGTTAATAATACTTCGCAACACTTAAACGTTTTAGAAATAGCAAACTATCAAGGATAGTGAAATTAATTGAGTACTAAGTATACTCTTAATTAATGAAGCTGACTTGAATTTTTTTAAGGAGAAACAATTCAGTTTGCTAAGTAATTAATTAAGTTATGGCTTAGAGTAGGAAAAGCTGGGCTGGTGCTGAGTACTATATAGTTTAAATAGAGATATACTAAGTTGTGCTGAGTTAGCTTTTATTAATTAAAAGCTGTATGGTTTGACACTTAAAGAAATAAATGACACTTGTGCTGCTAACATTTTCTGTGACAAACAGAATATTCCTTTGATGCTTTTCAGGTTAAAAAGCATTGAAATTAAAGAAGATTTCTAGTGGTTCTCACAAGACAAAAGGAGTTATTAAGGAATGTTGGAGATTCCTCACTAAAGTCCAAGGTAAAAGGAATTCTCTATCATGCGCTGTTTCTCAGTGTCTCCGCGTGCCTTTGCAAACCTCAGCAATATCTACCAATCTAAAGATTCCACATTGCTCTTCGCGCGCCTCACTAACAGATAGGTTTGCTTGAAGATAAATGAGATTTTGTCAACAGAATTTTATTGCGTCTCAACATTCAATTTTCAATCTCTAAACGTCTTGGAATCTGTCTCCAACAGGGAGATTCGAAAGATATGAAGAGAAGAGAAATTTAAGAAGTGTTAGGATGAAAAGTTTGCAACTGCTACTTTGTAAAACTTCAAGTATAAATAGAAGAATGAAATAGATGTTCAAACTCGGTGAATCACCTTGAATTTCTTTAAGAGCTGAAACTCTGCACAAATACTCCTAGCTTCAAGAAATTCCAATTCAAGCAATTAGCAAACAACCATTGTCTATCTGTTTGTAATACAGAGAATCACTCTTAGATTTAACATTGTACAGATTCAATAGTTTATAAGTTGAATATAGTTCAAAATCTCTTTTATCAAATATGAGTGTCAGTTTGGGAAGAGTACCCAAATTGAGTTGAGTGGTAGTTAGAAAGAAAGGTACTTTCTGTAAAAAGTGTCTACGCATTGTAAAGGCTACTCAGCCTAAGTAAAGAACTATCACTAGTGGATTTAAGCTCGGAGTAGGTATTCGGGGACTAGAGGTAGGCTCAGGGTCGAGCCAGGATAAAACCAGGTGTTGAAGTTTTAACTTTCGAATTAGCTTTTATTACGCACATCTCATACATCATTCTTTCTGTATTTATTGTATTTGCTTGAAAACCAAATTGTGCTGAGTAGAGTACTCAACAAGCGATTGAAGATAAATTGTACCAGCAAAGCTGAGCCATTTATAAATTTTTAGACCCGCTCTGCATAGCTTAAGTCAGCACGCATCTAAAAACTGAACTTCCTTAAAATATTCTTATAAACCAAAAAAGTATCCAAGAACTGCATTCACCCCTTCTATTGTTGTTTATAAGCTGTCTAAGGACCAACACTTTTAGACTTTCTCTAGTATCTTTTTTCTAGCTTTAACTATTTATCTCAAATCTTTGCCTCTTCCTTGTCTATCAGAATTTTAACTACTAAGGTGTCTTTAGAAAAATTTGATGAAAAAGGTGACTACATATTTGGAAATAGAAATTATAGGTTGTTTTGACTCAAACTAAATTTAATAAGGCTTTAAATAGTAGAGCTAGTCTTTTAGCTACTCATTCTAAAGAGGAGAAAGATGAGATAATGGACTTGGCCCACTTTATAATTATTTTAAATCTAACTAATAACATTCTTAGGAGGGTTAGAGGTAATAATGATTTGGGTAACTCTAATGACTACATTAGATGAATTGTTTTTAACCAAAAATACAACAAAGGAAGCTTATTTGAAGTAACATCTTTTTAGCTTTTGAATGAACCCTCAAAAGAATGTTAATGAAAACTATGATGACTTTCAAAAGTTAATTATAGATCTTGATAGTGCTGATGTTAAAGTGGCTGATAAAGACCATATCATAATTTTGTTTAACTCTTGAGTGATAAATATAAATCTCTAAAGGAAGCATTAAAATATGGTAGGGAGAATATAAATGTTAATGACATTATCTATGCTCTTAAAATGAAAGATTTTGAGTCTAAACCTGAGAGTCAAGATGGTGAAGGTATGTTTATTAATAGTGCTAAAAGGTCTAGTAAATCAAAGTCTAAAAAACATAAGGGAAAACCCAATCAGGAATCTAGTAGTAATTCAAACTATGCCAATACTGATAATGAATCTAATAGGACCTCGAAAGAGTTTATCTATTATTATTGTAATAAAAAGCATTGTACTAAAAGATTTTGTAGAAGAAGACTAAATGGATTTCCCCCACATCCTAATTCTGAAAGTGCAAAGTCTAATAACAATGTTGTTGAGGTAAATAATATAGAGGCTCTAACTATAAGCTAATCTAGGGATCTTGAATCTTAGATAATGGATTCTGGATGTACTTTCCATATGACATCCAGGGAAGAATGGTTCATTGAATATCAGTACTTAAGTGAAGGTAAAGTACTGATTGCCAATGATTCAACTAGTGATGTCATGGGTGTTGGAAAGATACAGCTTGTTGATCACAATGGAAAATTGATTTATCTACTAAAGTGAGACATTTGCCTAATATAATAAAGGAATTTAATTTCTCTCATTCACTTAGATAAAAAGGATTTTGAGTTTAAGGCTCAAGGAGGAGCTCTAAAAGTCATGAAAAATAATAAATGTTTAATAAGAGGCAAAATGTTAAATGGTTTGTAATATTTTGAAGGGTTTGTGTGTGTTGGGTCCTTTGATGTAATTTTTTCTCTTGATAAAACTCAACTTTGGCACCAAAGATTAAGTCACATTGATTTTAAAATCCTTCAATCTTTAAGGAATGATGAATCTTTAAACAGGCCACATTCTATGAATTTGGATTTCTGTGAAATTTGTACTATGGGAAAATCCCATAAACTCAGTTTCAATTTTGCTCAGTCAAAATCTAAGGCCTATCTTGAATATATCCATAATGATCTATGGGGTTCTTCTTATGATCCTATGTCTCTATCTGATTGCCAATACTTTATAACTTTCATTGAAAATTTTTCTAGGAAAATTTGGATTTATTTTCTAAAGAACTTAAGTGATGTGTTTGATAAAGTTCTAGATTAGAAAGTTTTATTTGAAAATAAAACTAGTTTGAAAATTAAAACAATGAGAATTAATAATGGTCTAGAATTTGTAAACACTCAATTTAAAGATTATTATGTTAAAAATGGAATTATGAGACATAGGACATGTGTGGGTACCCCCACATCCAAATGGTGTTGTTAAAAGGTACAATAGAACTATCCTTAACAAGGGTTACATGTCTGTTGATTGAATCTGGATTAAAATAGATTTTGAACAAAAGTAGCTGTCATTTCCCGTTATCTTATTAATAGGACATGAAGTTCTTCAATTGAATTTAAATGTCCAAAATGAGATATGGTATAAAAAACCTAATAACTATAGTAACCTTAGGGTCTTTGGTTGTATTGCCTATGTTCTTAATGTTGAGTCTAAGTTATACCCAAGAGCCAAAAAGTGTAAAATTATAGGTTACCTTGATGGCATTAAAGGCTACAAACTTTGGTCTATAACTGATAATAAAAGGGTTATTTGTGAAAATCTTGTCTTTAATGAGAAAATGTTCCATGTGGTCATTGATGAAAATTCTGATATCTTATCAGAAGACACATCACAAATTGAGGTGGATTTTTGATAACTCTGAAAGAAGAATTGTTGAAACTGAAATCATTACTCAACCACCTCTAAATGATTTCAATGAATTTCATAATAATGCTAATAATCAAACTAATGAAAATGATATCCAACCTGAGTTCACTACTGGTAATGTGCAAGTCAATGATGAGAATATTGAATTATCATAGTATCACTAATAAAAACAAAGCATCATGAAATACCCCATCAATATTCATTAACCATAAAGGCACTCGAGGTTGCGTTACCTTATAGAATGCACCAACATAACATATCCACTCATTTGCGAGGCCCTATTGGCATTTAAAACTCCTCTCAAATTGAGTTAAATACTCAGTTCATTCATTTCACCGAATAGGTTATCCCAAATAATCATAAACATCAATTCATTCATCACTCTTCACAACATAAGGGTATAACACATTATTTTACCCGAAAACAAGAGTCAACACACCCAAGTTATTGTAACATGGGATTATTACCATGGTAAGGAATTATCATCACTTCCTCACCCACATTAAAAACCAAACATTCCACTTCACTTCCCTGCATTCAAGCTCATCTATTGAGAGATCACATGGATCTCTCTCGACCTCCATACCCAAAGGTAGGGATATTAATTCATCGCTTCATGAGAGTTTGAAAAACGTTTAGGAGTCATAAATTCATAAAACATCAAGACATATATGTCTTGATTCATTCTTGTTTGGTATTTAGCATCGGTTTGATAGAAGGAGCGTCTCGTCAAATTATTACCAAGTGTCATATCAGCCATTCAAGAGGGTATTCTGAGCTCGGTTACGAGTGAGGGATCATCTGCAAGCTTCAGTCAGTCACATTCTCATAGTCAGAAACCATGGTTAATCCTATCAGAGATGATGTTATCCATCAAAGCGATCTACAGTAACACTCAGCTGATCCTAACCAAGGGGGAGATTCTTAGTCTAGAAATGAGACAGACACCGATGCAGAGTTGGCTGGAATGCTTACTAATTTTTAATTCCATGCTGCCCTCCAAGCTTCTAAGAGGGCACTATTAACCGAAGAGAGAAATTCTGACAGGATTTCTAAATCTCAGCTCCCTCATGGTAATGTAATTTGTCCCATTGCTAACCAGGGCCATGCTGCTACTCTATACGCTAATTAGGGTTCTATCTTGAACTAAGGGTCTTAATATCACCTAGAATCCAGGTTAGGGGAATTTGGTAATCTTCTTCAAGGATAGGTATCGGGCAACCAGAGTTGTCTAGTCGAGAATTCATCTAATATATTCTAGTATGTTATACTTGGGCAAGCTTCACCCAATTCCTTTATCCAAGGGGTTATTGGAATTACTATTCGTTTGGTGAATGTTAGCCCTTTTATGAGCACATCACCAGCTTATATCGGCTTAAGGCCTCAGCCAAACTTCCCAATAATCAATGCGCCATCTTTGCAAGGGTTCACTTCTCAGCCCTTATCTTCTCCCATTCATGGGGCTCCATAATATTAGGGCTCCTCCATAGAGCCAACTATTTTTTAGAATCAATATCAAAATTTCCAATAACCACAGAATGTGCTATAGTTGTTAGTCTCACCAAGGGGCCCGACTCATGTTCAACCTCCTACATTTCCTCCAGGTGCAATCGAGACTCAAAATCTAGATGTATATGCCCAAGGGGCTAAGAGACTGGCTCCTCATGGACTCTCTTTTGAGATAGCTAGGTTATGGTAGTAGTTCTTAGCATCGCAGTCCAATCATCTTCAGGCTTATCCTTAATTACCTAGCTGTGTATGAGGATGATGACAGGGTTCCGATAATTTCATCATGCCTGAATTAGTGTGATACAAGTGAGTGGGGGATCCTCACTCCCACATCAAGAACTATCAGATGATTATGAGAGCTAGGAAATTGAGCGATAAAATTATTGCTCAAATGTTCATCACAACCTTAGGGGTTCTAGTGCATGAGTGTTTTAAACAACCTTCCGGATAAGATGTATAGCTTTAACAATAGTATGGCTTTAATATACTGATGAAAACAACCATTCAAAATCTTCAGGTTGTGAAGTAGAGGCTTGGAGAAACATTTAAGGCCTACTATGAAAGGTGAATCACAATGCAAGTCTTCTTGAAAGATATGCTCTGCCTTTCCGAGATAATTGTGAAATTACTCGATGTAGCATTGCCTTTCTATAAGATGGAGTTGGGTGCAGATGAATTTTATAGCTATAATGAAGTGCATGTGAAGGTGAAGAAGTTAGGGAGAATCCATGATCATGAGTATACCGTTCGTACAAGCCAAGGTAAGACGTGGTATAAGAAGTCAAATAATATCTCTACCGCTGCTTTTTCTCCCATCAAATTAAAGCAAACCAATACATAAACTACCATCTAGGTGGTATAGCCCATCGGGGTTTCTATCATCTGACCTTCTGTGGATATTCGCCAAGGCATATATCTCTTTATGTTCTAACTTTGACACAATTATTTGCTAAGCTTTAGGAGCTTAAATTTTGGACAATATTAAGCCCTATGCAACCCCAAAGCTTACTGAATGGAGAAATTTATGCACCTACCATGTTTTCCATGGGCATCACACCAACAATTGCGAGCTTCTTTTGAAGAATATTTAGAAGTTGGCGGTTAAAAAGAAAATCCATGCTCCAGCCTTAATGCCCAACACTGTCTCTAACCCCTTACCTCAATTCTGAGAATAAGATGGGGATGTGATAAGTGTATAATTACACTTATTATCATGACATTTTCTAACATAAAATGATATGTTTTTGTTTCATTTTATACTTCATATAAAATATTTCACATGGTATGTAGTTGTTTTTTATGTGAATGCAGAAACTATGTAAATCTTAGGAGTAAAATGAATAAAAGTGGAATTCTATGGAAAAATTAGTGAAAAAGGTGCAAATAGATGCATGGAATATAATGATGTGGCTTAGGATCGAAGTTGTCAAAGATCGACAAAGTTGCAAAGAAAAATCATGAAGAAATAGCATTTCACGATCGTGACACATATTCGTGGTCGCGACTTATGACTCTTCATAAATAGAAAACTACCAACCAATGTTCATGATCACGACAAGTGATTCGCAGTTTTGACTTGTCACTATTGTTGGTTATCTCATTTCAACTACCAATCGCCAGATAACAACGATCAACTGCCATCAACCACCATCAACTACTAACCAAAAAGACACCCTTTGGAAGTTAACCAATCATGAAAAGGTGCCTTTCCATTGTGGATGATGATGAATCTTTACATCCAATCAAAATGAAGTGATGCAACTCTTCGCCAATGGACATGACTCTTCGTTTGGATAGACGTAACCCTTCGTACTCTATAAATAGGGTTCAACTTCAACCATTTTCGTAGGCAAAGAATTTTGGATTGATAATGTGATACATGTTAGATGTGTATGTATAGATAGAAAGTAGAAATTATATGGATTTAGCTAGTTCAAGGTCTTAGTAAGAAAAATGTATAAGTGATTCGATTCCTACTTCGATCATTATATTTCTACATAAATTCGAGCGTTTGTTGTATGAGTGTAATTGCAAAGCACTTATCAATAAAAGTTTTCGTTCTTCAACATTCTTTTATTTGAGATTCACAAAGAATAACATCTTAGCGGAGGTTTTGTATGATTCGAGACCGAATTCAAAGTAGACTCAGGAATTGCAAGAATTGACGACTCCCACTAAAGAGTGGATAC